>JACXIV010000038.1:151231-202063 GCA_014737475.1 Bombus confusus | reverse complement strand
TGGCCCATGGACAAGAATGGTCATCTATTATACTGGGAGAAGAATTTAGATAATATTTCAATTTGTAACAATTGCAATTATTTTACAACATTTTTAATTTTTGCAACTCGGCAGAATATTTTATACCGGTTAATAAATATTCATAACACAATTTCAAGCATATACGTTGTTCAACAATTATGTTAGTTATTAAGTATACGTATAAATCTGATATTCTCACACAGATAGTTCCGTTTTAATTCTGTTTCTAACATAAGATTATGTTAATATGTTGTTACTGCTCAATTGTTAATTTAATTACTTACATCGTTTTATTTAATAACGTTTGTAATTTGTAATTGTAATATCCGGCAGAGTTCCGAATATTGGAATCTGTCGTGCGATGCATACTTATGTCCTTACTGATAACGATTTTCCGATCATATAATACAATAGTTGACGTTGAGATAAATGAATTCAATAACCAGAAGTGTATTTATTTGATTTATCTAACTAAAGATTTGTTTTGGAAGGAATGAAACAGTTCGATTGTTTTTCTTTTTCTTTCTTTCCTTTTTATTAAATAATCACTCGAAGCCTACATCATTTTTTGAATATGACGTTGACAGATAATTATATAAAAGTGAATTTTTTCGTATCATTTAGTATGGTAGTATTTTCGCATAATTTTCGCTACATGTAGTTAATTTACGATCTTTTGTGAACGGAGAACTCAGTACAGGATCTAAAGAAGCTTCTAAAATTCCTTAGAAGGTGAATTAATCCCGCAAAAGGTTGATACTTATGAAACATCGCAGACACGTACCGCTGTAGCCATGACACTCACTAGGATAATTGTCGATAACTAATTCATTAAACGGAAATTCCGGTCGAAAATGGTGGGTGAATCTTGCCAGTGGTTCTATCTTTGTCGTACGATCCTAAAAGTTCGCGAATTTTACCAGGGAAAAGAGTAATTAACGAATGATCGTGAAATTAAAAGGAGAAGTACGTCTATCCTTGTCGCACAATACAGCTGTCCTTGTCTAACAACAGTTGAGTTACCTTCAGGTAATTTCTATACTCCTGTCAGCTCCTCGCAGTTCCAGCCGGCTCCGATAGATGGCAGCATCGGTAGTAGACAAAGAGCGTACTACTGTGCGACAAGGACAGACATACATCTCTTTCTAATTCATCGAATTTTCCCATAATTGCTCCGTTTCTGGGATAGATACCTGTTGGAATCGAAGAATACAGACTGGATCCCTGACAACATTCCTCGATACCCAAGGGCGATGCCGTGAATTTTCACATAATTTTTATAATTAAGGAAGCTTCTAGAATTCCTTAGAGAGTGAATTAATCCAGCAGAAGGTTGATATTTATGAAAAATCGCAGACCCGTACCGCTGTAGCCATGACGCTTGCTACGATATTTTTATAATTTTAATAGTTTTTACGAGCTAAAACTAAATTTACACTTCTGTGGTACTAGTTTCCGATTTAGATCTGCATTAATTTATATCGGATGCCACTTTATGATGAAAATAATTGTACTGTAATAACCAAACATGAAGCCTTCTTCCGACGTTCTTCTTTCTTGTCTGGCTCCGTAACATATTTCCTATATAATTGCTACCTTTAACGATACCATTCTATTTTATTACTAATACCTTTCATTCCTTTAAATAACAGTCATTTGAGGTTAATCACTTTCCATATAGTACCCTTGTAATTACAAAATTCCCACCGTGCTATTCCTTGCTAATATATTTTTGTCTTATAATTACTACCTTTGCTAATAGTTACCTCCATTCCGTTCCATTACCTGTACATTTTGGAACTACGCGTTTCTTAACGCAACCATATCCTTAACCTTTCAAAATTATTCTATATAACGTCTATATCTCAGCCGTAATTTTACAATTTATGGTCGATGGTCGAATAAACAACACGTATATACATCTTCTAAATGTATCTTTATTTATTCTTTAGTCTCCTAAAATCCAAACAAATCCGTTCTTCTACCATTCACAAAATTATATTGCCTTACGTATTATCACCTATTATCATTTTATATTCTCTTTTAATTCCTTTCTTACTTATGTCAACTTCCAGGTGTCTAACGTCTACAATCTTTATACATATTTTACAATTTTCACAAAACTAACCCATGTTTCGATAAACTTCCACGCTAAATCAACATCGCTATTACGTTTCCTTCTCCACCTTTCGCCCCTCCAGATTAGGTACACGCTTATTTTAGTTACACATCTTTATTACACACCTCTTGTCTTTTCACCCTATACTTTTACACTTTTATCACTGCCTGCTTTACACAAAACGCTTCACATTTCCAAACGCTTTCATTTACACATCTTATTTATACATTCACATGCTACTTCTCCCTCCTGCTTCTTCCTTTATTTCACACTTTTTCTTCCATGCTTGCACGCAGCCAACGAGATAATACACTTTCTCATTGTCAGCGATTAAACAAGCTCTTTTCCTTCTTCTCGCCACAATCCACTTCTCCAGATGGATCGTTCGTCCATGCTCGCCGGCAATTTATACTAAAGGAAACAAACCCGTGTAGCCTATAACCTATAATATTACAACTACAATTACTCTTCGCCCTTTATATTTATCTTAACCATTTTATATTTATATCAATCTGCGATCGATAACATACCTTTATGTTAAGCTTCCAGATATAAAAATATCTTACCAACAGCAACTTCTTCCACCGTGTGCAAAAACTCTGCAATTATCAAAAATACGCTTGTCGGACGGCCGAATCACCACGGACAAGATGTCGGTCATGAACTATGTCGAGCTCAGATCGTCCACCACTCCGTCTATAATAAGCTATTCTGGTACTTTCGAAATTTTGAATTTAACCCGTATAAAAGATCCAATCAACGTATTGTCCTTGTTACGCTATCGCGACGACATAGTCTTATTTCCCTATAGTCTCCCATATAGTTTTAGCAGAGCTACTACTATGCCCTTACTAGACCCCTACGGAAATGAAACTTTGAAAAATCATAACCAGAAAGTATGTAATTGTAGTAGCCAGTAAAATTCAAAATAAATGTAAATCTAAGATATTACATTCTTACATTCTATAATATCCTTCTATGTAAAAACAACTAACTTTCCCTCGTACAATTCTATTTCACGATTTTATATATTTTGCTTCATCGTCCAACTTCGTATGATTATAGATTTGCTTGCAAAATAAATACTAAATAGTATATAGTATTTCACAGTAATTCTTATGAACGTCTTCATTTATCATAATATGATAGAATCAAGCTATTATAATATGAACAATTTTTGTCCGCCATAAACTATTACAACAGTTAATATTTTTCCTGTGATACAATTTAAACTTGTTACATTATTTAATACAGGGGACACTTTTTACGCGCATGAATGATATATATACTTACATGACAATGTACATACATTGATCGGTATTTGTATATATATATATATAGTACTGTAGCTTGATATTCACGCGCTGCATATACCGGTTATCGTTTAAACTTTTGAAAAATTGAAATTTACATCAAGAATTAATAAGTAATTGAATGTACTTTTTTGTACACTGATACGCTGATTCTGCAACGTTCGATATTATTTTGTAAAGGAGAGGAAAAATGTTTAAAAAGTACGTATATTGTTCTGTCTCTTATAAGGACATAACCTTTGTCTAACGATAATAATATAATGATATTGCTTTCGATATCTTATTAGATTCGAGGAAAAAGATAGTGTTTCTGGTATACAACAATTGAAATCATCGGTTCAAAAAGGAATTCGTTCGAAGCTTTTGGAGCTTTATCCTCACTTAGACGGTCATATAGATGCTATCGTTCCAAAGAAAGATGCTTTTCGTATTATAAAATGGTAAGCTTTCATATAAGTAATGGATTTCATCTTTAGTATTAGGTGATCTTTTTTATGTTTATTTTGTGATTAGTCACGACCATATAGAGATTATAGTAAATGCTGCAGGAGATCTTTTGTTCTTTCGTCAACGTGAAGGACCTTGGATGCCTACTTTAAGATTGTTACACAAATGTAAGCGATATCTTTCTACGACGATAAATATGATGAAACAAAGTTTGATCAATAGAAGGTTAATTTCAAACAAAATATTGTTGCGCTTTACAATTTATTTTGCTTCGACACAAAATTTAAACATTTTAGACCCATTTTTTTTACCAATGGAACAAGTTGACAAAGGTGCTATCCGGTTCGTTCTTAGTGGAGCTAACATTATGTGTCCTGGTTTAACGTCGAAAGGTGCAAAGATGACGCCCGTAGAAAAGGGAACAGTCGTTGTATCCTTTGTTGAAATAACCACAATGAACTTGTTTATCAGTTTCCAATATTAATTGAGCATATTAAATTCTTAACTTGAAATATAGGCTGTTATGGCGGAGGGCAAGCGACATGCTTTAGCTGTGGGTGTCACTACGTTGTCAACGGATGATATGTAAGTAAAAGAAACCTAGCGTAGAATGTGTGAAAAATATGAAGACTGCTTCGTGCGTTATAACAATGTAATTTACAGAGTTAAGGTGAATAAAGGAATAGGCATAGAAAATTGTCATTACTTGAACGATGGACTTTGGCAAATGAAATCTGTGAAATAAAAGACTGAATTACATTGTCCAAGGTGTACATTGATTGTTGTACGAAATGTGCTGTGAAGTGATAATTCCAACTACGAAATTACTCTCATAAATAAAAAAGAAAGATTGATAATGCATTTTTATTGTACAAACTGAATGAATATGACAAATCTATTATAACTGTTTAAACGCATCGATATTATTTAAATATAATTTTACAGTTTACATAAAATTAAGGGGAACCTACAAGTGAATAGATAGAATATTATACGGTTATAAAAAATAATTAACCAGATCCTGATTTAATATCTGCTTGGCCTTCTTGATTTTCTGAAGGAACAGAACGTTCATTTTCACAATGTCCAGATGCTGGAGAGTAAGATGAATTACTAGCATCGGAAGTTGGTGCGGAAGCGGTGCTTGAACCCGGTACGCTGTTATTAGTAGTATTATTCTCGCCAACAGCGTGAGGAGATTGTGGATGATAATGAGGACTGTGCGGGCTGTGAGGACCATGGGCGTGAGGTCGGCCCATAGTATGCGGCGAATATTGCGAATACGGTTGATGATAATACGGATGTGCGTATTGAGGATATGGTTGATGATATGGTTGTTGCTGAGAATAAGCATAGGATGGATGAGGAGGTCTTGGAGCTAGTGGAACATTTTGAGCCTGTTGAGCAGGTCCTGGTTGATATGGCTGATTGTAGCCTTGATTCGGTGGAATCATCTGCGGTGTATGCGGATTAGAAACTGGTCCTTGAGGTGGAAGCACCTGTGTTCCCTGGCTTCCTTGATGAGGCGGTATTGAGTGATTAGCTAACATTCCTTGTTGATGAGGATTATGTTGTATAGGAGGAGCTGGCGAAGAAACAGGAGGCATATTCGACGTATTTGCAGTTGCATTTGCAGGTGCATTTGTGTTAGCAGAAACTGCTGCTGCAGTAGTAGAAGTAGTAGTAGTAGTAGTAGCAGCAGTAGTATTAGTATTAGTAGTAGTAGTAATAGTAGGTTGCTGTGGTTGTAAAGAAGATGGTTGTGATTGTTGCGTCGGTGGCTGCTGTTGTTGTTGTGGATGCTGTTGATGTTGAGTTGGTGGTAGTGGTTGCTGTTGATGTTGAGTTGGTGGTGGTTGCTGATGATGTTGAGTTGGTGGTGGAGGTTGCTGTTGCTGTGATTGCGGTTGTGAAGACGGTGGTGGTGGTAGTGGTGTTGGTTGTTGTTGCTGCTGCTGCTGTTGCGCTGGTGGTGGTGGTGGTGGTGGTGGCGGTGGCGGCGGCGGAGTTTGTTGCTGCTGCTGTTGTAGTGAACTAATAGTTCCACTGTACATTCCAGAATTGGATATATGTTGATTAGAATTTCCTTGAGCTGATGGAGGTTCTGCTTTATTTTCAGTATATGGTGGTGAGGATGTTTCCTTTTTAATTTCATTATTAGGTTTCTCAGTTCCATTTGTCTTTTTATCCATTGCATCATTATCAGGAACCTACAAGGAAATAGCAATGCATAACGATACTCGTGCATCGATAATAACGATTGTTACAGATAGTACTTACATCGGATGGTGTTTCATCGTTGATAGGAGCAGGAGTTGGAGTAGGAGTAGAATTTGGAGTTGATTCGCTTGATGCAGGTCCATCCGAGCGATTTTCTTCTGCACCTTTTAATCTATCTCGCCTAAGCGCTTCGTATTGTCGTTCCACCATCTTATTGAATGTTTCTTCGTCTACGGCTGGTTTACAATGCTAAAAGAGGCATGTTTGGCTTCGGTATTTGAACAATTATCAAATAATAATTGATGTAACTTATCTTATTAAAAATGATAACCTACCTTCTTCAATTCTTCTTGAAATATCTCACTTGTCTCGATAAATTTACGTTTCTTTGCTTCAAATTTTTCTTCTATTTGTTGCAATTCAGCTTCAAGCTTTTTCTGTAACATTCAATGCCATGATATAGTAGCTAAAATAATATATATATATATTATATCCTTTGATTAAAACTTAACTTCTGTTTTATTGTATGTATATACCTGATGCATTGTTAAAGACTGTACTTGACGACGTAATACTTGCATTCGTTGTGTAGTAACGACCGAGCGAACATCCGGAACTACGGTATCACTAAATATCTCGTTGATAAGACGATGGTTTCGAGTGTATCGAGAGTACGCAACGTGTTTTACGGAATATCCATCATCCTGATCTGGAAAATAAAATTATTTTATAGAACTCTTACTTGTCCGAATTATATGAATTTATATACCGTCATCGTCTTCTGCAGGTAAAATATCTATTCTTCTATCTTGCGCTGCTTGTCCTTTGGTACTGCCTGAAGAACGTTCATGGCTTTCTCGGTCATCATTATTTTGTTGTGCGGCGCATAATGCTGTGGTAAAAATAACGATATATTTTACTAAGAATGTAATATAAATAAGTAGTGTACTTATTTACTTACTAATGTAAAATATTTACCAGATTTTCCTCTATTTTTAGCTGCAATATAAGCTAAATAAGCAGGCGAATTGTGATAAGTTTTTAAACTTTTCTCATACTCAACCTATTGAAATTCAAGTAGTATTAACATCTAGTTTTATAGTTGTATAAAAATAGTACCTATATATATGATCTTTACCTTTTCAGCTTCATATTCTTCGATAAACTCTGTTTTATCCTCTTCTGGTAAGTCTCTCCACATCTGTCCAATAATCTTTCCTATTTCCCATAATTTTAATTCTGGATTTTGAGCTTTCACTTGATCCCAAACTTTTCTACTATATCTCATATAAGGCATAAGAGGTTTTTCTGGTGGCTTGGGTGGTTTAGGCATACGAGAATCAGCCTACTCGATATTAACATGAAATAAAATTTTGATAAATTTGTAAAAGTAGTGTTACAATTGCAACATGATTTTATTAAATATTTATATTATATATGTAAAACGTACGTACATTTGTATTTTTCCCAACTTTTTGTGGTGTAAATCCTGGATGACTATGAGGCGTTTGAATGAATGGGCTTTGTGCATCTTTCTATAGGTTGTTATAAAGATTAGTTTTACGCTTTGAAATATATATAAGCTCATTTGCATAAGAAATGTACTTACGCTATTAGTTGAACTACTACTACTTCCACCGGAGGCTCTAAGTCTTTCTGAAATGTAGTTATTATATACATATAATTCTTTTTNTTAAACAATTTAAGGTTAACAACGCTTACGATTAGATGCAACAATATTTGAAGTAGCCATTGCTACTTGCTTATAGTTTGGAGGTAAAGCCATTTTGTACGTCGAATGAGTTTTATTTTCTTATAGGTATAACGAACACGCTCAATAACGTATAAATATTATTAACTTTTATATCGTTTGTGATAAAAAAGAAATATAGTGTTCCAAATTTCAAGAGATTCCCTCGATCACATCACTGTGACATCACAATTGTAGACAATGCTTCTTATTCCGCGATAAAAATATCTTCTTATTCTAGCCTTAAACCAAAATTGTAAAGTTTGTCGAACGAGTCGAGTCAGTTGTAGTGAACGAGAATGATCACGTGACGTATTGCAGCGGCTTCAGCCATTGGCTACTAATTACTAGTTACTTGTTGATTTTCATAAACAATTTCGCATTATTGTAGTAAACTTATCAAATTAATATCTTAATTTCCACCTTTGTATTGATCGATTTTCACTTAAGGAATTAACGTTTTAAAAAAATTGATTGCACACGATGGAAGAATAAAGCACTATGTATGTACCTAGTTTATTTTTCGCTCACTTGTAGAACAGAATTCTTAAATAACCAATATTTTCAATAACTTTTAGCATCTGCTATGGTGCAGATATTACCTAGTAATTATTAATGTGATCTTCTTATAATTATAGATCAATGGTTATAACAGTTTATAATAATTTATATTACTACCAACTTGTTAAAATCACTGAATATATGTTACCATAGTTGCAAGCTAAGCGTAATTTTTCTAGTTGTTCTTATAATTCGTTGACAAAAAAAAAAGCAGATATTTAATATCGTATTTATTCTATATTCGCGAGAATGCTATCGTTATTCCTACCAGTCTTTAAAATTAGTTTTACGGAGCGTCATTGATAAGTACGCGTCATATTTATAAGTGTATTATAATCTGTGATCATCGACATCCCCCACTTATACCCGTTATTTCCGTTTTATTCACTCGAATCCACAAACAGTATTTCGAGTTATTGCGATATTTGTAACAAGTAAAATATTTATTTACAAATGCGTGTACATATATTGAATAATATACTTACTTATGTACATACTCTTATAAAGAATTCTTAATAATTATATTCTACTGGTTTCAATGTAATATTTATAAGTTACTTATTCGAGCATTTACAAAAATTATTTCTGATTAAAATAAAGCAATATTAAAATTAAGCAATGCTTAATATTTAGTTTTGATTCATTATATATTGCAACATAATGCAATTCTATATGTGAAAGCGTATAGAATATGGGAGATTTTATGTTATTTTTTACATCATGAAAGCAATAAATATGACGGTAGTGAGCAAATTGGCAGTGTTAATCATTTTTTCCCAAAAATAAATTAGGATAAAATCTTAAAGCTTCAATCGTGTCGTCTCTACATGCTTTCCCCCTTTTTTCTGTCACTAATAGTCTTTCGCGTGCTAAAAGAACTGATATACCCTCCGATTGAGCAAGTTCTTCTGCCGTTAGAGATCCTCTTTCTTTTATCTGTGAAAAATAAGAAAAGTTAAGTTTTGTACAAAAACTGTTCGAACATATTTACTTACTAGATCGGCTATAACATCAACTATCACATTATCATCGTGCGATCGAGATTGAAGAACCATAACTCCGCTATCAAACACTCTCAATACTATAGGCAAACCTAAAGATGCTAATTGTCTACTGGCATTTAGTAAATCTTCTGGTGAAAGAAGTTCTAAGCCTCTAGCTCTGTTTACACGACAATAAACATCAGTTAATGTTATCATTCCCCCAACTTCCTGCGGAATGAAATTACTTAAATATCTATCACGTATTATAAATTTAGTAACGATTACTAGGAGTATTAACTTTAATTGGCTCTTCTAAAATATTTGCAAGTTGTTTTGCCAATTGCTTGAAATATTCGTTACTACTTTTATACGCATCTCTGGTAACAGGGTCATCAATGCCAAGACTCATTAAATAGGACTTAAATCTAACCGTTTCATCCTCTGTGATGTCTCCTTGTCTCTCCTGCAATGGTCTTTGATTATGAATGTCAATTTTACAAAGTAATCTTGTTGAGAGTCACCCGTATTTTTGCCGAGATGGTTTTTGAAATGGAAACCATGTCTTTGGCTACTTCCATAAGCTTCTTAAGATCTTGAAAAGCCATTGATATGCTTTCGTCAGTTGCTTTCTGTTGTTCCTGAAGGCTTCTTTCAATACCTATGATACCGGTTCGTGTCTTTATTTGTGGCAGAGGCTTATTAACGTCTCCGCTGTTTTTTGTGTTACTATCAGGATGATTCAGAGGCACGATTGGTGTAAATTCCCAAATTCGTCTCATAATAGCATCGGACAAATGTGTATGAAAATTAGGATCCAAACCTTCTTTAAACGAGAATTTAATATAGTTGCATACGCTATTATCTAACGGACCAGGCATTTTATCTGTAAAGCAAGATGTAGTATTAACATTACGTAGCTTTAATATCTTGATTTGCAAATATATTTTTCTAATAACTGTAATATACCGATAGGAGCTTCAGAAAGGTGTACAACAACTTTTTTACTGCGTCCAAACGAAAATGGACCAGGAATTTCTTCCTCGAAAAAAACTATATGACGAAGGGATAACGAAAGGCATGTATGACCGCGAGATATATCACCAGGTCTTCCCCAAAGAAATCTGTGGCTGGTAAGTACTAATTCACCACTTTCAAAATTTGTCTGTCAAAAAGTTGAAGGTTATGCTTTACTTTGATGTTACGATTAATATACATACCTTGATATCACCATCGTATATGCATATGCTAACATCGCGTCTTATATAAATTTCATTCGGAAGAAGTCGAGAATCAGCGTATTCAAATCTGTTCATTGTTTTTAAAGATCAAGATGCAAAATCAAGAGTGTTACAAAGACACGTAGAAAACAGTTTATTCCGGACGCGAACTGTCTTACTGGCAATTTTGACGTATTCTAACCGCAAGATGTCCTTCGATATCGTTACAATTTACCTCCACTCTAACGTTGATGTATTTTATGTTCTGTTCATCTACGCGTTTCCTAATAGCAGAATAGCATAAATTTAATAGTTGATGTAACAATTGATTTTATTTTACAAGCCTTTTGTTTTCGACTATGTAATTACTACTAACAATTGCAATTTCATGTAATTGAAAATATTCACTTCATTTTATGTAATTTAAAGATTGAAACTAGGACAACTTGCAAAATTATATATAAATATATTATACAAAAATTTATACAGGAATTCAAGGTGATAATTACGAAATAGATGACATTAGTTGTTACTTTAAATATATTTGTTTGGAATTTATTCAGTAAACGAATCGTGTAAATAGAATCGCAACCATGATTAACAATGATCATGTATGTATAGTTAATAGTACGTGATTCTCCGTGTACTTGTTACATTACACGATTGTGTATAGTGATTAATCTTTTCATTTGTATTATATTTTCTTTTTTTTTTTTTTTTCACAGATTTTAGCGTAAGGTTGTTTTTCGTTTGTTTATAATTGATATAGCATAATGTAATGCGTAACGATACACGGTTATACCTTTCACAAGCACAAGCTCGAACGTACCTTATCTTAAGGGATATGTTACTATTACTGAAATTAATAATTTTAAATCTATACAAATTTCCATATACATTTTCCGTTCAATGAATCTATATTTTTATAATACACCATACTTTTAAATGTAACACGAAGAGACCGTAAGAACTGAAGAGCAAAATTACACATTAATTAATTACACGATCGAATCGAACTATTTAATGACATATGGGTAATTTATTTTTTGATTTCGTTTAAAAAATAGAAAGTAATTGCAGGCAGAATAAATCAAAATTACTTTATCGGTATTGATTTTGTTAAGCTTTCGTTTATATTAGTTCTGTTTACTCTTCTATTGTAAACTAAATAATAGCAAATAAAAAGATTTTTCCAACATACGGGGAGAATTAACTTTTTCACGAGAAATAGATTTCTGTTCAGATTCTTAATTAATTTGTTTGTAACTGTTCTTTCCTTGACATTGATAAAACAATAATTATTAGAATCATTAGTAAATTGAAACATTTATTGGTATGGATCGTTGAAAATCATTACCGATACTTTATATATGGTTATTTTAAACGATTCAGCTTCTATCGAAGTACGTAAACGCTTTAACAATTCCCTTAAGTTCATTTAAGCAGAATAGCGTCGGCAACTTGCATGAATATTTTTATAATCGTTTAAATTTGCACGGTTTTTGATTCTGTTTCAATCTGGCGGCGGTACGCACGAGCATAATCCGAAATGTAATTAGGAAGGGCTTGGCAAGGATTGTTCTTCATAAAGTTTCACCTTAGTCGATAAGATACAAAGATCAATGCATATACAGGGTGAGGTGAATGTGCCCTTATTATATCACAGAGAGGCGTAACAAAAATATAAAACAATTTAAACTTTATAGTATTTTTGTATGAATCATATACGCTCATGCAACGGCTACGCGTTGCGATTCGTCCCACAATTCTGATCGCGATTTAAAAATTATAAGGCATCGTAATTCCTCTTCTCACGAATCCTGATTTTCTGATTGATAAAAATTTTACACGTGATTAACGATACAACATGTAGAATATAAATCAAGAATATCCTAAAGAACGTACGACACGAGTGAAACAACTGTACCGCGAGAAGATATTATTATATCGGCGTGATAAAATAAGTGATAACGTTTATACAAACATAGAATGTTTCAAGTTAGAACATTCTGTGTATAGAACTGATTAACAATGTAAAATATTGAATTGCAGCGGCGAATCAACGAACTCGCGGCATAATGAAGCAAGAGTATAAGGAAGTACTTTTTGAATAACTAATAAAACTTATTTAAGACATACATAAGTGTATATGCATATCAACGAGTTCTGTTATTTAGGTGGTTAACTGTATCGTTTGCAGTACGAATCGCATTGGCATTATTATTGTCATCATCACTCCTTTTTTCCTTTTTTTCCCTATCCGATGATCGTTCGTTCTTATCTTATCTTTCACACTATTCTTCCCTCGCGTCCTTTACATTCTCTCATTCGTTCACGTTCTCATCCTTTCATTTTCTCTTGTCTCTTGCATGCTCCTTTCTCTCTCTCTCTCTCTCTCTCTCTCTCTCTCTCTCTCTCTCGCTTTCTCTCTCTCTCTCTCTCTCCCTCTCTCCCTCTCTCTCTGCCCCCCGTCCCTCCCGCGCTCCCCCTGCCCGCCCCTCTACGCTCGCTCTCTTTTATTCACGTTCGCTCTGTTTCTCTTAATTTCGTCTATAGCTAGCCCCTGACAAAACTAAATTCTGGTAAATGAGAAGCAAGCTATTGAATGCCTTCAATATTGTTCTCTCCCTGTCTCATCGTTCTGCGCCATATACGTTCAATGTATTCCAGTTTTTAACAGTAAAACTTAGTAATACGTATCCGTAACATATGCGTACACAGGCGCAGACAGACGTACGTGAACAATTCCACCTACGCGTGTGTGCGGGCGCGTGTGCGCCACGTTGGTATTAAGAATAAAAGATTAGTTTTGTGCTGATATACAACAGTGTTTTGAATGGTAATCTGACTTACATGTATACAGATTATACATACGTACTACGTACGGTTTCATGAGTACAAAGTGGAACGCGAGGACGATCCAATTGGTTTAGCTTCGTCGCGTCGAGTCATTTTCTTCCTTCCTCTGTCTTTTTTCTCTTTTTTCTTTTCTTTCTTTTTTCTATTAAGATCTATCTACGAGTTGCATTTGAAGGAAAAGAAGAATCGATCGATTTGACTCGATTTGGATCGAACTTGTGATCCAGAATTTCCTTTTATCCACGAATGTTCTCTTGATTTTGTACAATTTTTGGAATTTCGAAGAATGAAGAAATACTCGATATTTCGTGAATCGATCGTTGATAGTTAATTTTTATCGGCATTAAAAATCGTTCAAGTTTCGATCGAGGTATGCAGGTAATAATTAATCGCAATCGTTCTCGCTGACCACTTTGTACGAAACGATGCAGAGATACATATCGTCCACGATGGATAATTTACAAATATAGTTATAGAATTAATGAGAGTTCAGCGATATTAGTCCCATAGTAAGTTGGCGATAGAAAATATCCTGAATAAGTTCATAAGTATGGATTCAAATAGTCGGCAATTTATGACAAAAAATGTATAATATAGAGTGTAAAATTCTCTCGTAATGTAACTATAATATATATACATATATATAGATGTTGTATATGTATATATACACGTGGCGTATGCGTAATGTGTACGTGTAATACGAAGGGTTGGGTTTGTTAAGTTTTATCGTGTACGAAGAGGTACAAAATTTATAGGTATAGAATAGACTATGAGGTCCGAAAGGCTATCTAATTCGTTCGATTTGCGTTAACGATCCCGTTAGTCGAAATATCGCGTGGTTTTCCACTTCTGTCGGATCTATAAACGTATCGTTAATTATAAATTAAGACTTCCATGAACTCTCCTCTTCCATGAACTTCTCTAATTCGAACAGCACGCATCATCCAATTACGACGATAACATCAATTAACATTAACGACGAAGAAAATCATTTTAATAAAATATTTCTTTCTCATGTCAAATCACAAGAATAATTATTTTCGTAGCTTTCCCTAATTTCACTGACATTCCGTTCAAATAATTCCGACCAAATGATAACACGTCCAATTATATCAGGAATAATCGAGTATTATCGTAACCTCGAACGCTCGATGGAATCGTAACGGTGCAAATTTCGTAGGATTAAGTCGACGTAAGATTTCTTTTATTAATTGTACGTATAAACAATCGGCAACAGATTTGCATCGACCAAGCATTTAATTCGGTCATGTGCCAAGTACTGTCACGAACGCGAACAGGAAAGAGGAAAAGGAATCGAGGTTAACCATTTGATCGTAGAAATGAAATAACAGAAAGAGATGAACAGACTGTCCGAGGAGAAAGAAGAAGCAGAAGAAGAAGAAGGAGAAGGAGAAGGAGAAGGAGAAGGAGAAGAAGAAGAAGAAGAAGAAGGAGAAGAAGAAAAAGAAGAAGAAGAAGAAGAAAAAGAAGAAATATGAAAAGGATGATCGTTGGTCGTTAGAGGAGAGAAGAATATAATCAAGAATCGCGATCAATCGTCCACGTTTGGAAAAGAATGCTCTGCACGTCGAGTACGTTGTTAATAAACTCTGTACAAACATTAACAGTTCATTGGGAACAACAACATTTACATCTTGATAAAACCCTGAAACAGAGCTTCCATCGTTCATAAATTTTTCAACGTCGCAATGAATCTTTTAATTGCGGCGAAACATTTCTTATTTCTTTTATTTGCTCTTTTTTTCTTTTTCCTCTTTTTTTCAATTTCTCTTATTCCTCTGTAACTATGTAGCCAGTCATTCAACGAACAACGAGCAAGATTACATCGATACGCCAGAGGAAAGGCGCAAAAAAAAAAAAAAAAAAGAAAAAAACATGTTTTCTTTTTTTTACAAGTATCGTAGAAAAACCGGTAAATAATCCTGGCGTTAAAGAACACGATGATTATCCGACGTGGAAAAGGGTAGTTTTTCTCTCCCTCGAAGAAAAAAAGGAAATAAAATGCATTCCAACTGATATCAACATAGGTGCATACGGAATACATACAGAAGATGTTTGCGGTGGGCATTTCTCTGTACACGTAAGGAAGGTTCGATTAAGCTTGCCTAAAATTTATCGATTTATACGTGTATTCCTTTGCAAAGGAAAAGAAACTGAGAAAGAAGAGAAGAACGTATTTTTTAATGCCATCGCTAATTCGTACGCTTAGTTTGTGCATCGTTTCGTATGCAATTTGATCTTTAATTCACTCGTGCAATGAATCAAACGAATAAAGGACAAAAAGAACATATTCCTTGGCTCTGACATCTTGACACAAATATTTGAGCCTCGTAGAGAGAACCTTGCGGTCTCGTCACAAAGTTCGTTCGAACCTTCCTCGTGGAGGGACACACGGTATGGAGAACGATGTGGATCCATTTAGAATCTACAGCGATTTGTGCTTGACGATGACTTTTGATATCGATATATCAGTCTGAAATGATTGATATCAGCTCCGTGTTACATCCCGATTGATTCTCACGTTTCTTATTCCATTTGAACGTTAACCTTGTGTCGTGATTCACGTTGGAGCAAACCGTGTGAGCTTTAATCACGGAGCTGTCAATTCGAATCTTATCATTAGATGAAACAACATATCACGTACATCCATTTGGTACATGTACAATAAGATACGAGTTTGACATTGAGAATTTTATACCATCAAATCGAAAACGATGAATTGTAGATTTTGTTGAATTGTCATCTTTCTACTTGCAACGTGTCACCTCACGTTTATGGGTGTTGCGCTTCCTCGTTAGAGCATAGAGGAGAACGGTTAAAGAGAGAAAGCTGGACATTCGGTAAAATACTTACAAGTAATCGTAACGTGAATAGAAAAATCTTTCGCGTTGAGGCCTTAAGTGTGTCAGCACCCTGTAAATTCACGAATTTATATACAATAAATCCAACGAATTGTATGTGATCGTTTCTTTCAAAGGTCGAGCAACGTAACAACAAAATCATCTAGGTTTCTCTCTTCTATATTTTTTTTTTTCTTTTTTTTTGTTAATGGAAATAGACTATTAACTAATATCGTGTACTATTGGGTTGTTCTAAATGATCACGCAGTTTCGAACGGTCTACTTTGAAAGAAAGTAATTTCATTTATTTATCAAGCTTTTTCCTCTTGGATGGAAATATTCTCAAAAATAGGAAGACCTCGAAAATCGAAAATGCTTATCAGAATTTTCCTATTTGAAAGATTGAAATCTAACGTATCGTAATTTGCAATATCGCTTTAATTTCAAAGAAGATCGTTGAAGCATGGGAAAGTACCTAATGCTTTTTAAAAGTGAACGGTCGAAAACTCGGACGAATATCAGGATGACTCGCTCTACAACATCGTGTCTACGTAATCCTACCGTTCTCCCGGTATACTTTAAATCCGTGCAGATTTCCGTTCCTATATATTTGCTTTGCCAACATCCTACGTGATCCTTTCATTTTCTGAGCGGATGCCACATGGCGACAGGGCGTCTTTGAGCAGCCAACATTTGTCTCCAATGGACGAATGCTCGTCCTGCTGACGTAGGTCCTACGATAACGTGCCCGACGGAGTACGGCTTCGAATTTACACCCTGTTCATTGTTTACTTCCGCTACAGTTAGCCTTATCTGTATATTCTGGAATTAGGTTGAAGAAATTAGCATGTCTTTCTCACGATACCTAACAAATTTGATAATTAAAAGTTATTCGAAACCTGCAGGATATGACTGGGCACGTTAAAAATAATTGCCTCGTTGAAGATCGGACTTTCTTCTCCCTTTTTCACAGATGTCTTCTTCTTGTGGATCTTCTTACCTTGTTGTAGCAAGTAAACCTTTGTGAACATATTAAACGCATCATTCAATGATCAATCAGTATCTATGGATCATACGTGATCACAATAATTTTGATCAGCCTATTTAATTTTGAAAATGTTTGATTTATATAATATAGTAAATCTTTCTTTCTTTCTTTTTTTTTTTTTTTTTTTTTTTTTTTTTTTTTTTTTTTTTTTTTTAGATATGTATAGATTCTCGCGAGGGTACTATTTTGAAGGGGACAATGTAAATTTTTCATTAAGTGACGTATGAACATTTTTACGGAGTCAGTCTCGTTATTTCATAGGCACAGTTCGGTGTATACGTTGAGATTAGAATGAGAAACAAGCACTTTATTACCTTAACGAAGAAATCACCGGGCACGGCACTGACACCATGTAAATTTCTAGCCTTTACAACCACCAGGGTGAGTCTTTCAGCCGTTTGCAAGTAGCTCAAAGAGAACATCAACTCTCCAAGTCTTGGCGTGGGCAAAGCTGATCCCAGAAGTGGTAACCACGTAGTTGCAGGTGCTCTTGAGGCGGGCCCTAGACGTAACCTAGCTTCTCCGATGAGGGATGTTCCATCACCTATACTGGTCTCGTCAGAAAACACCTAAAAAATTTCCCATGCAAATAATACACCGCTTATCAAGCATTCTACATATTTCGAATTACTTTAATTAAAATAACATACTTCGACGAGAAGAGTTCTTCCAGCGGGGCCATCGTCCAGAGGGAACAAAAAATTTTCTTGATAACTAGGCGACGGACTGCCTCTATACAGCCTGGTTTTCACGTGTAATTGTCTGTTCGGTAACAAACAAACTCTAAAAGAATAAATAAGTATCGACAGTTAATTCAATTTGCACACTATCTTTCTTTCTATGGTGGATTTGTAATATTTAACCGTTTCACGTTCGACGCGCAATGTACGCAATATTGCGCTTTACAAATTATTCGCTAACTAATAATTGGTTGGGCAATAATAAGCAATAATAATCGATGGAAACAAATTGTTCGCAAAATCTAAGAACCTGAACTCTATCCTGAAACGGTGAAATTTAGGTATTTCCACGATCTTTTCCCTGGCATAATTTAATCTCTGACCTGGAAATTATTTCGTTCGTCGAAATTTCAATCTAATCAGTATCAAACGTAATAAGCTTCACGAAATGTTCAAACCTGACAAAGGTATCTTGAGCAGGTTGTCCGTCCGAGGTGACGAGATCTCTGGCTTCGAGAACGCTGACCGCGAGATCACCCTCGCTATCAGCACCCCGGCCGCCCCATCTGTCGTACTGAACACCGACGCACACATGACCGACGATAGGTGCTTCTTCGAGATCATTTAACACTACACTGGTATCTGAGCATACACTTTCGCAGCTTATTGCCCTTTTTAGGTTCGATTCATCGGGCGGTGGCTCTGGATCCGGCCCCTGGGGCCCACGACGACATCCGGGATTGATGTCACTGTAATCGTTTATCGTGTAGTTTGTGACGAATGCCTGCGAATGAAGTTACGTTTGAATAACAGAAACTCAATAATATATCTCAGTTACGGTGAAAGAGAAATCGTACCCGAGAGAAATTTCGCTTTAATTGCGCTTCCTCCAGTGCGACGAAAATGTCGTGACTGCTTGGTTTTCTGTGAAATAAGTTGGAGATTAATTTGCTAATTTTTTTAAGACAGATCGACGAACTTATCGTATATCGAAGGCTACCTCAACGAGTCAGCGTCATCGTCGAGTTCGTTTAGTTCATGGATACCGTTCAATCTCTCCATACTTTTCTTTCTTTGCTCGATACTGTTTAAAATATCCTGAAAATAAAATGATATATACACGGTGATACGATTTATCGAATAAAGTTTAAAATATAACCAAGATCGATAGTATAGTCGTACCTCCGAGGTTCTCGTGAAGCTGGGGTCAGTCATATACGTGTAAACCTCTTGGCTGTGATCTTTAACTAACAACGGCGACGATGGTGGATCTTGTAAACTATTGTACACCTAAAATCATAAAAATTTAATACGATGATCAAAATTTTAATAATATTCTAACGTTGTTCCAGTAGTTCTCGAAGAATACTACCTCTTGTGCAGTTCTATGCGCTTCTAAATTAAGTTCGGGACTGTAAAGATCGGAGCTACGCCTAGAGCCGTCAGGACCTATCACATCGGAATCGTTCTCCGCGTAAATGTCCTGAACCTCATCGTGCAACCGAGTAGTGGAGTTATCCTCCTCCACCACCAACGACGGAGATCTCGCTGGGAAGGTGAAACGTTGAACTTGTTGTGCCGAGGAAACGACTGAGCTATAACAACCAAGAACAAAATTATTAATATTTATTCGTATGAAAACTTTTTCTAGTTCTTTCCTTTCTCTTTCTTTTCTTCTCTTCTCTTCTCTTCTCTTCTCTTTTCTTTTCTTTTCTTTCTCTTTTCTTTCTCTTTTTCTTTGTTTTTCATTTTTTCTTTTTTTCTTTTTTTCTTTTCTTTTACAGAATGATCAATCCGACGTATACTTGTAAAATTCCGAGGCGTCGATGTAGCTGTGCGACGTGACCAATCTGAGGGCGTTAAATATTCTTTCGCCGGTTGTCTGTCCGTTCTTCTTTGGCACATCTTTCGGTGGGTCAGGTGGTGCGGGCGGCGGTGGTATCGGGCTGGAAGCTGTCTCACTGTTGACTTTCAACGCGTTGATCGAAGTCTGAATCGTGTCATCGTAGAGGATGCGATCCTGATCTCGGTGGAGTCCGAGCTCGTTGATCGAGTTGTACATAGGAAGATCGGGTAAGCTCTGAATATACTGCGAGACCTTTTGCAACCCTTGATTCTCGCGAAACAGGTAGCACGGGCTGATATCGTCCTGAAGGCTGGAACTTCTAAAGGGCGTCATCTCGATGCTTTGCATCTCGTTGCTCTTATGACCGTGGTCGTTGCCGAGACTCTGAGTGCTCCGAAGCATCTTGGATAGCTCCTCGGATCCGTATATCGATCCCATGATAGTCTGGCTGGCGGCGTTCGAAGAATTCGTCATATCGAAACTGCTTGGCGAGCCTCTCGAATCATTCCGGACATGTTGCCGTATTATGTGACTCCTTTGAACGATGTCGTAACTGCCGTAGCTCGTGTTGTTGTCCTCGTCCCCTTTGCCATCCAGCGTAGCTATAGGTACTGGTACACCGTGTACACCGTACCTAATACTCGTCGATTCGAGGCCGGTATCGAATTGCCTGTAAGGATTGTGCCTATTCTGCTCTTTCCTCGGTTCTTCCTCGAATTCGTACTTCCTCAGTGTTGCGTCCATGTGATTTTGCGAGCCGTACGGTGTCATTTGAATATTCTCATTCGTCATGGTCTTCGCTGTCTCGCCGTCGAATCTAAACGGACCGTGGTCGTTCGATACTTTATGTAGACCATAATTTTTCACGGGCTCGCTCTGGAAAAGAAAGACCGACGGGCCGCTCGACCTCGAAGGAATCGGTGCTCTGTGGAACGATGGCGGCGGTGTCAGAGGTACCGGGCCAGCTTCTTGCATTCTCAGGTAGTCTACGGTGCTCGATGTTTGAAGCGGAGATGGCCTTGGACGTGATGTTGGCCTTGGTTGAGGTGCTGGTCTCAAAGGCTGCGGTGGTATCGTGCTGCCGGTAGCGGTGCCCAGAGGCGGATGAAGATCTCTATCTACCGGTTCGAATCTGCAAATATAGCAAGTTATATCGTTTTAAGACGGACGACGATCTTTTATTCTTTTTTGTTTTCGCAAAGTGTTTCTTTACTTTCTTCGCGCTTCTCGCTTTATCACACCATCTTTATACACGGTTTCGTCCATGAAATTGATTTTCTCTCCAAGTCTCGAAGTCGAAGTTTTTCTCGCCGATCTCATTTTCAGTTTTCTAAATTATATTTTTATCACACTATCGCGGATAGTTGGCTCGTAGCAGGCGATGCCTGGATGATAAATTCAATTCAGTTTCCAATTTGGCGCATATATTAAACCGAACTGTTCATTTGTCGAATATGAAATATTGGCCGCGTGACGCGATGCGAGATGCAGATTTGATTTCATATTTCGCAACAGCGCGGTTTTGGCTGGTTGTCGTGCGAAATATAAGTAAACGAGTATCGATTGGCCGGTTGCGTAGACGTCGCACGCTTACCGAGGAAAGGAAATCGCGTAATTTTTCCTTCGAATACAAACATACGGTGGAACTGATTTGCTCTTGACTCGCGGTGATACATTAACGAGCGTTTCGAGGAGAGATTTATTTGATGTTGGTCGTGTGAATGAAGGAATGCGAACGAGGGGAGCGTTTTACGCGCGAATAACGTGTTATTACGATTGAACTATGTAAATAATTTTCAATAACGACACTGTTATTCGATTGTAAGTTACTCGAGTTATCGATGGTTTTACCCAAATATTTTCCGAGTGCTTGTTCCGGAAAGAGTTATCGCTGTGTCATCGAGTGCTCGATCGGATCAAGCAAAATATAAGAAATACGCCGATACCGGCCTATCGCTTCTGTCCTTTCGCCAATGTCCTTTGTCGTAATTAACACGGCGATTTCTTGCACGGTTCGGTTAACCATAAAATTATATTTATTATCTGTCGTGATTGTTTCGTTCTCGTCGAAGAAATAATCGCTTTATCGGTTCACAATGCGCGATATGGCTTTTCATTAGCCAACCTCCAGCGAATCACGCATATAATTTAATCGAGAGTCGATTTCGCAGTTCGTTACCGCAGTACCTGGTGAAAGCTCCCTGCGCGTCGAGTCTGAGGTCGCTGTCGCTGTGAAGCAAATGTTGAGACGCATTTCCAGGTTGTCGATATAAACCGGGTATTGTCTGGGCTATCGGATGTTGCGCTTTCACTAAACCAACCTGGAAAATCCATCGTAACGAATCGTAGGGATTTGAACTTTTCAAGTGAGAAATTTTTAATTTTTTTTTCAGCCAATTTTCTCTTTCTTTTTAAAGTTTCTATTTTCTTTGTTTCACCAAAGAGTGTACCTTTTCTTCACGCGGCGCCCATAACCACGATAGCCTTTGTCGCCATTCCTCGCAGATGTTCCAAATGTTTCTAGCGCTCCATTGCCAGTTGATGCAGTACCTACGGACAATATTCCAAGCAATTATTAGTAGCCCTGAGTATGTTTCGCGTTAGATATCCGTTAGTTATCGTGTGAAAATTGCTTTTACGGTTAGATATCGAGGTCGATAAAATCGCGTTCTCGCGGGAGATACGGAGCTTTTCGACTACGGTACACGGCAGTTGGATTATTGGGTCAGCATGTTCCACTATGCAACTATACCGACTTTTAACTTTAACGACTTTTAACGACTTTTAGCGACTTTTAACGACTTTTAACGGCTTTCAAACGACTTTTAACGGTGTTTAACAGGGCTACCGGTTTCTAGTTAATCGACCGATTTTACGTCATGACGAAAGTCGTCGTGAACCGATCGAGCTATCATTTTCTCATTTTTCTTCCTCTCGTTTTAACGTTCGATATGCCAGTGGGAAAGGTGTTTGGTCACATGGAGCGTTCAACGGCAGACTAATAGCGTACTAGCGAGCACTCGGCAATATGCTACTATTAAGGGTATAGGGGGATGCGCGCTCGTCAAAGGGGTGAGCGAGGAATCGATCAACGAGGAGAAATGAATTTTATCAAGTGTGACACTGAAAGGTAAAATAAAATTTCGCTGCATTCCCGGGCGACAGTTGCTTAACCGATTCCGCGTGAACTTGAACTTTTCCTCTTTCATAGAACTTTTCACAGAATTGTTCAGAGATATTTATCTTATGTGGAGATAGTGGTTGAATACGTTGGACAAACTTGTACCTAAATACTCATTATGAATTCATGCCTGCTTGCTTTTATATGGTATTGACTTTTTATATGATTTTACGCGATATGATTTCTTACGTTTAACGATTTGCGATTAAAAAGAAGAAGATTATTGTATAGAGATCAAAGCGTTCAACAAAGCTTTCTCTCTCTCTCTCTCTCTCTCTCTCTCTCTCTCTCTCTCTCTCTCTCTTAAGAAATAGAGCGTGGAGTAGTACTCTTGTTAGAGTATACTTGTTATTACGATTATCCGAAGTTCTCGGGTTTCTGTCGACGAATCTATCGACGAACGACGCCTGCAGGCGACAAACATACGTAAAATAAAATACGACAAACAATAAAAACGTACGTAAAGCGGTGGTTTTGCTGAAAAAAGGATAAGCTCGACGAGAGATAAGACGAGATAAGATGAGATAAGAAGACACTGATACAATTGGTAGCTAAATGTACCTTTAACCTGTTGCACGTGCCACGTATTTACCAGTCTCCGTGAACGTGCCTGTTGTGTAACGCGAGGAAATACAGAAACAAGGAAACACTACTCGAGCTTATCGCGTAAAAGATCGTTTCTGTTATCGCGGGCCTGTACAACGAGCCTATAGAATCGTAACAACTGTTACCATCGATCTTTTAGGGGGGGGGGGAAGAAAGGAGTTGAAAGATGTTATCTATTCGTCACTAGGAACGGTGAATGTAAGCTCGAAAGCAACGAGACTAAAATCTCTCGTGAATCGCGAATCTCGAAAATCTGTCGCGCGAGCTGTCACCGAACGTGTTTGTTAAAAAGTACGTGCTGCAATTACCTCCTTCTGTAGAGTGCCAGAGCGGCGCTAGCCACGACGACAATAGCTAAAGCCACCCCAAGAACGGTGAGCGTCCAACCCATCCTTCTTGATGCTAAATCCAGGCCCGACCACAAATCCAATCAGACCGCCGAACCTGAAACAAACGGAGTAAATCCGTAGAGAGCACGATCCGATTACAGTTACAGAACCAAGATTACCAGTGGATTAACGATCTTTATACATACCAACTGTGTGTGGGTCCGTTTATTCGACTTTTCAGTATTTTCGGGAATATATTACACGGCTATTCCAACTATTTATCCTAACAACAACCATTTTACCGTTGCTCCCATTTATCGTTACGTTTAATATCGAAATCGATCGTTATATCTGCAAATTTACATTTTTACGAACACCACTGGACAAATGTGCCATCTATATACAGAGAATCGTTTCATTCGCTAAATATCGTAACGAGTGCTCCTATATCATATTTCGCGTTCTCGCACCTTTAACGATTTCCCATAAACGTACGAACAACCACGGTCTAGCGATCGTCGTCGTCGTCGTCGTCGTCGTCGTCGTCGTCGTCGTTTCTCCTTTGAGAAAACGGGGCATCGCTTAAGAAATGTAAGTGAACGACGTAAGACGAAGACAGATTTTAGTTTTATCATTGCGAACAATCTCGAATCGTTAGCGTCGAATCGTTAGCGTCGCGTCGTTACCGCGATACCGTTCCTTCCGTTACGGTGTAACGTGAAAAAACAGCGTTCGATGGAACTCGCGAAGGACGCAAACCAGATGGAAGCCGGAAATGTCGATAGAAGTTAACGAGGCGGCACCTTGAGAGATAAAATCTCCCCCTCGGAAAGTTCTCCAACGATTCGTGCCTTTGCCGACGACACGAAAGGATTTTCAAGATTCGCAAGAAACTCCACCGCAAAATTAGAGTCCGTAGAGTCCGCAAAAGTAGAGTGGCGGCGGTTTCATCTCTGGTTACGTCGTGAAGGGTCCCTAATCTGGTCTTTCGACGTGACTGACTCTGTACGAACGTCTGGTGTATTCACCTTCCTTGTCACTTGTATATGTACGCGTATATATGTATATATATATATAGTTTCCAGTCGAACAGACTCGTGTTACGAATACATGCGTTATGCAGAGGCATACATATGCATCGAGGAACAAGTAGGTACATAGTCGGTAGACCAAAGACGACTGGAGAACGCTTGGCCCTTGGCATCGCATAGGTTGCTTCTGCCTCGAGCAACAACAGACGATTTAAAACGTCATTCTCTGGAAATATATATTTACGATAAAACGATTTATTTTCTCGTGCAAACTTTTCTTTCGATTATCTCCTGATTGATTAATCAAATTCAATTGCGCGTATATACATATATATAATTTATTACGTTATATTTATTAAATAAATATATATATATACATGTGTTTATTTTTCGACCTCGCAGCCCAGAAGAAGCACTTGGCTTGGCACACTGGGCCCCGTACTATGCTCGGAGCACCAATCTGCCCTCCCATCCCAAACACACATGTCTCGTCTCATATCGAACAATCGCTTAGCACGCGTATATCTCTGTTTCTCGTTACCTATGCGAATACACTATCCTATACTTGCTTAACCTACTTAACCTACTTAACCTACTTAAAATACCTGTCGCATATCTACCTTTAACTTAATCGGCTACCTATACTCTTACGCTGTTTTTTATCACCGCTCCATTTATCCAACCCTCTGCTATATCTTCCTCTCTGAAATACGCTAGAATCGAATCTATAGCAGTCTATATTATATAGCTATATATATCGTAGCTGGTAAAACAAATTTAGTTATTATTTCGTTTTGCGTATGTAACGAAACTGGGTAATTGGTTTCACTTTGTGACATTTCCTTCATAGATCGCGGATGTGTATGAAAATAATTATATTATATATATAATCATTCTGAGAAATTTTACAACTTAAAATTAAAGAAAAAAAAAAAAAAAATACATATAAGCATTCTTAGTCTACCGACAGGTAATCGCTAAGGTTATTTTGATGCTCAACCGATGCTATCGAATCGTAGGTGATCTATGTAGTCTCAGTAGTGAGTTGCATAATTTGAAAATTAGATTCTTAGCTATCTCCTATTAATTTCATTGTAGGTAAATGTATTAAAATTAATTAATTCTACCAACTACAACAACTAAAATTCATATCCAAAGATATCGGTCGAGAGTTAGTATCAATTTATTAGAGAGTAACGATAATTTATAGTTGGCAATCCGTTTATGGTTTTCTAGTTCCCCTTCGTACTTTGTTCGCGTTTGTGATTGCTTAAACTTTGTATACGTATCACCGAGAAGGAGTGGAGGTATCGTGTTCTTCTGTCACGTACATCGGAGATTCTATATCTTTATCCGAGAAAGGAACGCGTCGTCCATTTGCCGCGCACAGGGTAAGCACAAGCTCCCCCTTTTATCTCAGACGTTTTGACACAAAGTACGTGTGTGGCTTAGCTTAGGTGTGGTCATGCATTCATCTTCTTTCAAAAAAAGGAAAAAAGAAAAAGGAAAAACGAAAAAGGAAAGAAATAAAGAAAGGAGGGGGATAGAGAGGGTGGGTAGATGGGGTCGGTAGGTTGGCGCGGAGGAGGAAGGGGTGAAAGAAGGAAGGCACACCAACGGCGTGTGTCCGAAAAAATAGGCCAAGCCAGCGGAGTCGGTGAACTTTGCTCAGATACTTCGACGAGCATACAACGAGCATACAACGAGCATACAACGAGCATACAACGAGCATACAACGAGCATACAGCGAGCATCAGCAATTCGGACGGTTTGCCCTTCGAACATGCAATCCGCTCTTCGAGCGCTATAGATACGCGCGATCTAGCCTGTAAATCGCGCATATGTCCACGGTATTTCTAAATGTCGTACTTTCAACGCAAGTATCTTCACCAACCAAGAGAATTATCTTGGTATTTTTCTCCTGCGACCTTATTTTTTATTGCGATTATCGAGATTATCGTTTGTGTTTCAAAGTAACATTTATATCCTTCGTTTGCCGTTATTCAAGATAAATCGTTCAACATGAATAGTATATACGAAAGTATGCTTGACTGCGGTAGGTAAACTTTCGCTGGTAAACTTGGATTTGTTAACTTTCGCAGCAACGAAACTTGCATGTAGGTAGCGAAAATAAAAAGAAAAGGATTGAAACACGGTGTATGGGATAAGATAGGTGTCGGGAAAACGAGACAGTACGTAGAGAATAAAAGAACCGTCGGCGAAGTTTTTTGATAGGAAAGATACGAAACGAACAGGTGGAGAACGACGGTCGTATTATGTTAGGAAACAAGAGGCAAGGAAACAAACGGGTAATAACGGCGAATGGAAAAGGATTCTTACCCACAAAAATCATCCTCGTTCTACGCGAAACATGGAGCACGTATGTTACCGTCAGGTAGAATGTATTTTCAATGGTCAGATGCGAGACACGCGCGTTTCCCTTGTGCTGAAAGCGTGTATTCGTAAGCAATTGTTCGTCGATTTGAAAAATTATTACCCGCTTTCTACATACCTGTTTATCTTTGAAACAACGTTACGGTTAAACGAATATCGAGGAAAAATTGGCGACAGTTACTTCGTTCTCTGTTCCACGATGGCAAACAACTTGTACGCTATTGGCCTCGGTAAAATTTCAATCGCGGGCAACGATCAGTCGATAAGCGATGGTATGCGCGAAACTTTTCAATCTCGAGGTAGATACGAAATACGAAGGGAAACAAATTAGAAAGAACTCGAGGGGTGGAGTTAAGAATGGAAGGAAATAATTCATTGTCTCGTTCTACGTTTATATATATATATATACACACACATATATGCATGTATATATAGTTGGTTAAAGAACCGGCTGTCTACGTGATACAGCAGGCAGCAAGTAACTGAGACTTTTGGCAAAATAGTAGGGAAACGTAGATCGACGAGCAGGATAAGATTTAGCAGGAAAAAAAAGGGTGGTAGTTGCGGGTAGCGGTAGGTGATGATGCTTCGGTCTTTCCCATCGTAGAGACAATGGTAGCAATTAGTGGCGTGTAAGATGTTAGCCCGGGGGGCTGTAGNATAAAGATAAAGATAAAGATAAAGATAAAGATAAAGATAAAGATAAAGATAAAGATAAAGATAAAGATAAAGATAAAGATAAAGATAAAGATAAAGATAAAGATAAAGATAAAGATAAAGATAAAGATAAAGATAAAGATAAAGATAAAGATAAAGATAAAGATAAAGATAAAGATAAAGATAAAGATAAAGATAAAGAGATCCTCCGATTCTCAAGTACGTTCATTCAGGGGCTAGTCTCTTTTTCGTTGTCTCGACGTGGCAAAGGAGAGGAAAGAAAGGGGGTCACGAAGTTACTTTAGGAGCGTACATTTAATCGAGCTCTCAAAGATTCATCGATCCACTTTTCACCTATCGAACGTTACGCCTGCTGCCCCAAGGTCCTATTCGAAGCAACAGATATTAGGTGGTATCGAGATGTGGTGGAGAGTTTTGCAGTTTCACTCGCAAGAATACCATTGACGCGATAAATCTATCGCGCTAATTATATTTATGTAATATTAAAAGAAAACTTGCGAAACCTATCGAGTAAGATTACTTTCATCCTTGTTCGAGATATATATCGCGGTTTTGTCTTTCCTTTAGTTAAGAATAGTCGCGATGATTTCTACATTTTTATACGTATTGTTTGCTTTCTTCGAACCGAACATAAACTTTGAACGCAACGATAGAATAAATAATACGTCGTACTTAGGATCGATCAAGTTAAAAAGTGAAAAGCTATTGATTCTTTCGGACGTAAAATCTTTGCTCGAATCTTTTGCCTCGATCTCTGCAAATATTTTCGATAAAGTAGATTGTCGATAAAGTAGAGTTTCCTGGCATGTGTGTGTGTGTGTGTGTGTGTGTGTGTGTGTGTGTGTGTGTGTGTGTGTGTGTGTGTGTGTAATGCGCGCATCCGTTGTTACAAGCGCGCAAAAGCGCACTGCGCCTTTTGGCAATCAGAGTATCCATTGGGAATCGATGCAAGGGTAACGCATGCGGAACGGCGAAATAAGGACGGCGAAGTAAGTAGAGGATATTAAAACCGGGTCAGACCAGAGCGTTCTGCCTCTGTTTACATTTGTGCCACTGTGTCAAGGTAACCGATGTCAGATGTACATGACGTATGTACAAATCAAGAGCAGTTGATCAGAGATGAGAGAAAAAAGGAAGAGAATTTCGTCAGTCGCCTGTGTCGTCGGGTATCAACCGTTTCGATTCGGTTCGAAAGAAAACATGTTAAATATAAAAATCCAGTCGAAACAAATTTGTTGTATTTCTACTTATTTTGTATTTCTATTTTCTTTTATTATTCCTTCGTGCGATACGTGTCCTTCGACTAAAGTTGCATTTACTTTTCAAACGTTTCAAATATATAAGGAGCTTTTAAACATTTCGACACTTTTGCCTTTTTTTTCTTTTTTTTTATTAGACACGCGAACGTTGTACCGTTACAATGTACGAATTCTGTACGAATGCCGAGCGATGTTCGTCAGGTCGAATTTAACTATCGTAAGGCGCGTCGGTTATCGTTAAAATTGATACCGTTGCGTTTATCGCAATTGAGAAAGTTACGGGATCGGAATGCTTGACTCGTCGTGAATAATTCACGTGCGAGTTTCGCTTGTTATCGACAGTTGGTATACACTCGTTTCGACTCGGTTAATAAACGCCGTTGATAAACCGTGAACGCTGCAAGCTGTCTCGTCGTTGATTCTTCGCTGTTGGAAATAATAAGAATACAACTTTGTTCGGATAATAATAAAAGGAAAAAATAATAAACAAAGATAACATAAACATTTCCTATTCTTTTCAAAGTTGGTATCACAGTTGTGTACTTTATGTCACTGTCTTTACCCGTTTTAGTAGGCGAACGATAGTTTTACGCATTTGGCGATTAAATTCGGCGAAAGAAACGTTTTCCTTGTCCGTATTTACGAACGTTTATGCCAAGATATTTATCCGAGTCTCTAATCAGCTGTCTTATGAAAATTCGTTGCGGGGAATCGCGGCCGCGAACGATGACAAGACTCGATGTTGCGCATGCAACGGGCGTGTCGGCCATGGTCGTGAAATATCGATACGAATATTTTCACAAGGGAAATTACAATTTCTTGGTGGTTCAGCGAGACTAGAGTTCGTCGATTCGTATTTCGTATTTAAATACATTCGTCCTGTTCGTCCGATATCGATATACGGATTATCATGCGGATTAGACCAAACGAACAAAGTGGTAACTGAACTGGTGCGATCAGAATTCCTTTGTAAGACGAAAGAGAGTATTAATAATGGTGGACGCATACAGAAATGCGGTAAAGTACGATAAAATTAAAAGAACAGATACTATACGGATACGTAATAATTTTGTGCCATTTGGCGTTACAGGGGGACAAAAAACAATTTTTGCATTTGAAAATTGGTAATGTAAGTAGAAGAGTAAGGAAAGAGATAAAAGACCCAACTGATTGATTGGCAGAGGATTATATCGTACCGAGCAAGTTGCGAGATCAAGTCGAGCAAGTATCTACGAATAGTCAGGTATTTCTCTTTCTTTCTTTCTTTCTTTCTTTCTGTTTTCAATTTGTAACGGCGAGGGACTAGTAGACTAGTAGATCAGATATTTACCTTGTATTTTAATCTTTTATCCTTGTTAGAACAGGTGGACTGATCTCACCGATGAAATTTGTCTTTGACATCGATTCCCCGATGTAACCGCCCCTAATTTGTGCAAACGTGTCCGTTGAAAGAGGTAACAGGAAACGGTTGATGTTGCGAGTATTTCGCGTGAATATTTACGAGTTAGATAAAAGTAAGACGAATACTGTCACTAGATTTCGAAAGTTTGTTAATTTCATTGCGTGATCGAGTCCGTCGGCAGCTGAATCGAGCATCTATGATGTTCTATAAAATATTTTGTCGCGTTGGCACGTTTACGATTCGCAGGATCGTGGTCACGCAGAATTTTCGGTTTCGCGTTTTTAATTTCTTTGACAAACCGATGACCAACTATTTTAGAGGAAAATTCCGTAATCGTGTTTTCCATTAACGAAACAACGATCGCGGAGGCGGCGATAAAGAAGAAGGTTGTACGGTAACGTTGTTAAAACGATGAAAACTTAACAGGACAGCAAAGTGCTAAAGAGATGTTGGGAAAGATGAGAAAGTTTTTATGTAAATTTGCAACCGTACGGAAAAAGATTTTGAAATACAGGCAGTAACTGTTTGCACGTTGCCACGAAAATTAGTGCACACGTTGTTTATGACAGAAAGATACTGCGTCTGTGGTCTCCTTTCGGGTAACTCGAGTCCAATCAATCGTCTGTTTGCTTTTTGAAAGAAGAACGAGCTTGGAAGATGGAAATTGTAGAATTTAAAGAAACCAGCAAGATTAAATATTTTTGTTACGCTTTTTCGTGCCTTCTGCATCTGTCGGCATATAATTGCTACGTGGCGACACTTGAAAATGGAAACGCCTCTAAAACGATGATTAGCATACGCGAAAGAAGTTGGTCCGCACCGAGTTCGTCTAATCGAGTGGTCTCGATCGATCGCGTCGTCGGTCCCGTCGCGTCGGTCGGTATACGCGGCTGCAGGAGTGCGCTGCAGGTTCGTTGCACTTTCGGCCGCATTTGTAAAACTGCATGCCACTGCACCATCGGATCTCTGGTTCTCCGCACGAAACTGCCGCGATGATCGAATTCCATTCTTAATCGGTTCGATCGTCACGGTGTAGTGTAGTATATAAGATCCGCCTATACCGCGGGCATTAATACCGACGAAAAGGCAGCGAAAATAAAAATGACGAATCGTTTGTGATATTTAATCGACGATATTTAAATTTAATCGAGAGCCGTAATCGATCCACCTGGATCCATTATGGATAATCGCATGAAACGTGTGGAAGCATAAAACTGAATTGTCTGCTCTAAGAAAGGATTTCTCGATTCGTACTTGCTTTGAACTGGGAATCAAGCAAGATTTACCATCGACGGAAGATTCGATTTCCTTTCGGCAACATCATAATCTTGGTATGTGCGGCCAAAGCGAAAAGGGAGGATTACGAATGTTGGCTGGGTAAACGTCACATATAAACGCAGCCCCCGCGTAGCGGAAGAAAGCTGCGGGGAAATTCCTATGGAAGATGTGAGAAAATAAGAAGAGCTGGTTCGTCGTGTTTGCGATGCACATTCATAAAGTCGACGATGTTGCTTAGGGATCTTTATCCGGTTCGGCGGTCTGTCAAAATAATCGAATCTCTCTGTCAGCGTTGTGGCCACATGGAAAACATCGAACTAGCTGTCTGTGAATCGGGAAGCAGGAAGAAGCAGGAAGGAGCAGGAAGGAGCAGGAAGGAGCAGGAAGGAGCAGGAAGGAGCAGGAAGGAGCAGGAAGAAGCAGGAAGAAGCAGGAAAAGTGAATATAAGTGGAGGAAAGGGAAAGAGGGAGGAATACACAGACGGTTAGGCAGAGAAGACGGAAGGAGAAGGAAAATAAGGCGATCATAGTTTTTAGCGGTGTGGTAGGTATTCGAGTTGATTGCAGGTGTATCGGGCCAGGTTCAGCCAACGGAGCTCATGCTGGCAGAAGGAGCAGAATGAAACGAGGGCTGAGGTTAGTGGAGCTGGCCGAAATGTTGGCGAGGAAGGTAGCCGAGGGTCGATTAAAAGGCAAACAAAAGCACACCGAGCTATCCAAGGGCTCGGAGAAGAAGGTCTTTCTTCGTCGGCTCGGGGATGGCTGTAAGAAAGCGGAAGAGATAGGAAGGGTGAGTGGCCGGGGAGGGAGGACGAAGGAAGGCGGCAGTAGTACTCCGTATCTCGATGCGAAACAGAGAAGAAAAGAGACGAGAAGAGAAGGGAAGGGAAGGGAAGAGAAGAGAAGAGAAGAGAAGAGAAGAGAAGAGAAGAGAAGAGAAGAGAAGGAAAAACGAGGGGAAAATAGAGAACGGCGAGGGAAAGAAAAGGAAGGAGCGTATAGATTTCTATAAGTACGTCTACCCGCGTACCTGTTCTATTCTCTTCTTTTTGTCTTTGAGAGAATATCCCTCCTCTCGTCCGTTTTCCTAGTCTCTTTTTGTCTCTCGTCTCTTTTCCTTCCACCCCGTTTTTCCATACACCGGTAAGGAGTGTGCTAGGAAGAAAGGAAGAGCGTGGGGGAGGGAAAGCGAAGGTGGGTGCGTCAATGTGGAGGAGCGAAGGAGATAGTAGGTAGGGGTCGAAGAGAGGTGGAAATTCTGGATAGCTGCCAGATGGCGCATTGCGCTCTAGAATCTCGCTTCCCGAGTTTCTAACGTTTCCAGCCAAACACCAAACCAAATTCTGCGCGCGCGCGCGGCTGTGCACGATCGCGTGCGTGTTACGTAGCTTTACGGACGCGTATCCGAGTCCCTTGTTCCGTATACCTCCGTAACGGAGGAGATTGCGCGCGGGCTTTTAGGGTTTCCCAAAATCCGGGCCACGAGCGTTAGCTCCGCTCGAAGCCCTAAATTTCTCTGCGAGAAATACTCTCGATTAACGACACCTAGGTTCGCGTCCTAAGCTCAAAGTCCCGCCCTAGGCTAATCGGCCTAGAGACGCGTAGTATCCGTAATCGTATTCCCAGACTGGGAGGCGTAAGGTTACACGCCCTCGAGGCGGGATCGATACCTATAATTACACGTACGATTCTTTCTTTTCTTTGTTTTTGTCTCGAGATCGTTTATCGATCGATCCATATTAAATAGGACGCGCAAAGTGCGTTCAATTCCTACGGCAGATTTGTTCGAGTCGCGTTTACAATCGAATAACACGCCCGTTTATAAATAATAACGCGTGTTTAATGTCGATACGAAGTCAGCGGGAAAGTTGGAATAGAACGGATGCAGAGGTCGGATAGCGAGCGTGAAAGGGTGATAGATGTTGGAAACGGCATACTCTCTGCGCGTCGTGTATACACCTCGATCGCCATATAACAGCGTTCTATGTCAATGCCTATACGCCAGTGTGCCTAAACCATTCGACAGAGACTCTAGAGCAGCGTAATTACACCCTGACAGCTAATTTCAATTACAAATAACCGTGTGCTTCGTCATTCTCCTATCGTCTTTGAATAATCTTCTATTCAGCCTGCCGTCGAGATTTCCGGATTTCTGCCGATTTTCCGCTTTTCATCTTAAAACCTTATTCGCTGGCCTATCCGTACTATTATACGTTGACCGATAGTTTCCGTACGAGATCTATTTTTACGTCGTCGATCTTTCCCTCGGCTTTTTCACGTACTCGATCGTTCGTAAATATTATTTAGTCTCTGTTGATTTTTTCCATCTTCGATCTCGCCGTATCCGATACGCGTTAACCGTTCGTTTCGATAGCGCGGGTCACGTAGTTGGCGCTACGCGTCACATTCTACTAGCAGCGACCATGAAATTCGTCCATCCGGACAGGTGATGAACAAGCCGATCTTGACGTGGCTTTCGCAAACTTTTCTCGATCGAGCGATCTGCCGGGTCTTCGACGGGTCTGCCCATATGAATCGTTCGCTCCTCCCCTTACCGCTTCCTCTTCGCCTTATTATACATATTGTATATCCTTGTTCGTTCGCTCTACCCAAGTACTTGGATGGATAGCAAGCGGAATGCGTTTCGCTTTTGCTTCTCCGTCTCATTAACGATCGGCACAGTTGGTTCGCCGTTGGTTCGCGTTATCCGACTCTCCAACTACGATTCACGAGAAACGAAAGCATCCGGTTTGCGCTGTCGTTTGCCTGGGCATCGACAGATTTCGAGGCGAGATTTCATTTCACACGCAAGATAACCTATATACGGTGTTGGGACGAGTCTGTTTGCGAGGCCGGCTAAAGCAAGGGCACGCCCGTCAACCGTCGTTTCTCGCCGTTGATGAGATGAAACGAGGCACTCGCCAGGCTGTTCGCGTCGCTGTTAAAATCGGTAAGATCGATCGAGAAGGAAGACGAGACACGGCCCAGACCGGATGATCGTTTACACGGCAGAAAAAAGCGATATCGCGTCGCGACGCTTGGACGATCTTTGGCTTGTCAAAGTAGCGGTTGTTAGTAGGTCGTCCGTTGGATGGATTTAAAATACGGCTTAGGAGCGCGTGGAATGCCAAAAGCCTGCCGCGTTCTTCGCTTACCCTGCCTCTGTGGCCAGACGTACGAGGCTGTGCGTGGCGGTTCTGGAAAAGAGGGAGGAATATGCGCGAGAGAGGAGGAGACGCCGAGAGAAATACAGAAGAAATGTAGAAGAAATGTAGAAGAAATGTAGAAGAAATGTAGAAGAAATGTAGAAGAAATGTAGAAGAAATGTAGAAGAAATGTAGAAGAAATGTAGAAGAAATGTAGGAGAAATGTAGAAGAGGAAGGTTTCCTTTCTTCTTTCGCGGTATTGCTTCATCTTCCGCTCTATGAGCGCGCGTGCACGCGTGCGTAGTGGCGTGCATACTGGTGTGCGACAGGCGAACACGTAGGTATGTGTTTACGTGATTGCGTGTAGCTGGTGCGTTCGGTCGTGTCGCTATGTTTGTCGCGAGAGCAGAGGGGACGGCGAAGCATGGACAGAGGGTGGAAAGAGATATCTCTGAAGAACGCGAACCGTCGCGATAGAACGACTGTCTTTTTCCACTGGAAATAAAATCGAAATTGATCGTCCTCGACTTGCTTTCGCTCGTGAATATCTGTAGGAAATTCCGCGCTCGCCTAGCGACTACCAGAGCAAGCGTGCGAATCCGAACAAGGATCCTCCGGTACTGTGGAAAAACGCGCACGTATCGGAATTTTCGTTAGCGACGCGCGATGCACCTTTTGTACGGAGCGGAGAAAAATGGCTCTAGAAGTCTCGGCTGGTGACGCGCGCGGACGAAAGATAGTAACTGGAAGGATGCTGGCTACGACCTCGTGATGTCGTAAGACATTGGTTTGTCTGTCGGCAAGTTGTCTGTTGCGGACCGCGACAATATTTTCCTCTCGCGTTCTATAGGATCGCGCGAATCTTTTCCTTTACCTCTTCTTCTTTTGTTTCGTACGAAGGCTCGGTAGTGTCCTCGACGATACAGAGACTCGTAAACGTACGTTCGCGAGGACGTAGAGAAAGGAGACACACGAACGCGAGACGAAAGCAGCGAGAAAGCGAGATGGAGAGGATAGGCAGGAGCGAAAGGCTCGACTCTGCAGAGTTTCGCCCGCAACTTCGTAAAGAATCTTCGTAAAGAAAGGAGGATCTCTTTGAGAAAGCGAGGCTCGCCCGGTCAACACTGTCGTCGTACGTAACATTCTTGTTGTCTTGCCTTACGCGTGAGCATGTTGCCCGATCGAATCGATCGCCATTCACACGAATGTAAATAAAAAAGGAGAAAGAAAGAAGGAAAGCGGATAGAAAAGTAAAATATATTTTCTCGCGGTGAAATGAATTTTCTGTCGGCTACTTACTTGTTATTACTTACTTATTATTCGTTGATGCTTCGTTTCGGTATAACAAACGGAGTCCTACGTTTGCCAATAATGCCAAGTTTGTAGAGCACAGCCGCGAGTTAATATCCTGTCTGCATAGCGGCAAGACTCGATAAACCTTCGTCATGAAACAATTATATATTGGTCCAGCGTGTTTGGGGATTCGCTGGCAACTTGGTAATTAGTGACGCCACTGTGCACGCGAATACGCTTAATTTACCAAGAACCTGATGCTTATAAATTCCTGGCACGGTATACCACTATTTAACAACGATTAACGAGAATGCATCGCACGTCGAACCTCTGGATAGATTCCTGTCAAATTTACGGTTTAAACACTGACGATCATCGTAACGTTTCGATATGACGGCTTTCGTTCGAGTTATGAATCTCATTTCGTACGAGATAGTTGGCTGGCACAAGCAAAGGGAAGAAAATTTCCCTCGAAAATAGAGTCACGTGGTAGCTCTATAAACAGCGTAGAACGACGTACTCTTCGATCGACAGGAAATTAAGATTTGTCGCGTACGTAGACTTGGCAAAAGTTCCAACGGCGAAACCAGACTTCTTTCCAAGAAATGTTACGCGTTGTTTCCCCTCTTATATTTTATGGCGAGAAAGTCGCGTAAAAACTTTTACGGTGTATCCGAACGAGGATCGCTTCCGAAGAAAAGATTTTATTCGATCGTAAGGGATAAGAGGGCGGGGAGAGAGGGAGAGAGGGAGAGAGAGAGACAGAGAGAGAGAGAGAGAGAGAGAGAGAGAGAGAGAGAGAGAGAGAGAGACGCTGGAATAAAAATGTTCAAACATTCGTACGACTGCCGTATCGCGTGTAAAATGTACGAGTGCGAATGTCACGCGCATCGATTTAGTAGTCGTTGACGGATAAATCTGGCCCCTCTCGTGTTTTAATTTCATCCGTTCGTAATCGTGAATTCAGTCGAACGGATCGATCGATCGAATTATCGCGTCGATGGGGCGTAAATGACGAGACACGAGGAACTAAGCCAAGGATAACGTGACCCTGACCTCTTATGGCGGGGGTGGATTCGGAAAAGAGCTTGAAGGCTACATTAACGGAAAGCGGCAACGAATGTTCGACGCACCTACCGATTTCCGGGTTAATCAAACTCGGTTCCGACCTGCGAAACGACTAGCTTGCACGAAAGATGGACGATCGATTGGGAACGTTATCGTCGTACGAAACTTGTCTTTCGCGCGTTCTTATCGCATCGCAGTTTAGACGAGCACGAGCAGACTACCAACTACTATCGATCTTTCTTTAGATCGAAAGTGTAGTCTCTATTAACCAAACTTTTTATACGCTTAATACGTTAGTTTATCGAATCGTGCTTTACTCTCTTCGGTGAGATTACTTTCTGACAAATTATAATTAGGAGAGTAGTGCGCTTGTAAATGAAAATGATAATTCAAACGTCGTATTGTCGTAACTTGTGTAACATATATAATAAATATAAAAATATAATAAAGGATAAATATACGAGGAATAAGGTTTATTTAAGCGAAAGAAATTTAATTAATTGATTAATTAATCAATTAAATTCGTGTACTTGGAGAGAAGGTAGGTTGAACGCGTGTTTGTACATGCAGAGCATAATGAAAAGTGAGCTTTCCCGTCGATGTTGTCGATGTTGCCGATGTCGTCGCTATTCGCGCGTAGGATATGGATGCATCCCACGCGTTGTGCAACAACCCACGAAGAATGAATCTAGTAAATATAAATATTCGAGCGGAGACGACGGAAGGAAGGCGACGAGAATCGATAGAACGGATAAAACCATGTAAAACGTTATTTCGCGAGGATCGTGATCACGGTGATAATAATATTCGAAGAAAGCTTAAATAGCACGCTATATACGAACACGGGTTAAAAGGGGCGTGATCGTACGATAATTATCGAGGAATAACGTAACGTCTTCCAATTTCTCCTTCTTCTTCGTTCCATTTTTCCATCGGAACACACTTTTTGCTGTAAGCAGCTAGTCCACGTAAGCAGCAAGAAACTTTCGATAAAAGTTTCGTTTTCAAGCTCGTGTCGAGTCGACGAAAATCGACTTTGGTCCTGTAGAAGATTACACGTGCACGTACAATGGTTTACGTAATGATTGTTTCATCATTGGCAAAGGGAAACTCCACCAACGGTTTGTTGCGAAAGTTTTCACGAAGAATTTCTTCTCGTTGCTGCCTTCTCGATTGGCTTCGCTTTGCTTTACCTGCGTTTCTTCTCTTTGCCGGTGTCGAGGTGTCCTACGATCCACCAGTTCGATTCGACTCGGTTCGACTTTCGATTCAGACAATTCGCCGATATCTCTCCTTCGCTATCGACGAAATTTCCGCGAATTCGAAAACAAAACCCGGAAAAAGAAGAAGAGAAAAGACGAGAAGCTAGAAGACACACTTTGCTCGATGGTTCCGATATTTTCTTTATAAGCCGTTACCAGACAATTCGACGTAAAACTCTTGTTTCGTTTTATATCTGTACCATTTTCGTCTTTTCTACCCCCCCCCCCCCCGGCCCCTCCCTCCGCCCCGCCCTGCCCATCCATTTTTCCAAGCAGACGGACGAAGAGAAGAACGTGGAATTAAAACGCATATAGCGCTGTTGATTCATTTTCAGAGGATCCGGTAGCAGGATATGGGCGGGCAGGTGTGTGCGCGCGCGCGCGCGCGCGCGTGCATGCGTGGATAGGGTATCAGAGTGAGATTAATTTTCAACTTTTTCTTTTTTTCTTCCTTTTTTTTTTTTACCGATACCATTTGCTATTTGTTTTCATTATCAACGAATACAAAAAAAAAAAGAAGAAAAAAAGTTCTAACTAAGTGCGAGTAACGAAGTTGATCGATCGTTTTCTAGCGTTCGTAGGCTGGTTTCACTTTGCGTTTTCTACTAAACGCCGATACCATTACTAAACACGTTACTACTTAAACTTGTCCCTTGTACGAGTTTTCACGATAAAATATTTCAATTTCCGTCTTTTCTACCGAACCTTTTGCATCTTTTTAATTCAAAAGTTTCACGTAAGAAAATTTGTAGTACGCGTCGGAAGCGTCGATTATCGTCGCAAATATTCGTGTATTTGTATAAAATGTGACGGAAATGAACAAATATTAAAAAATAAATTGCACGTTATGGATGGATGGATACAGGCCGATTGCCGATTTTTGTCTTTTTTCTTTTTCCTTTCGGCTCGTTTTCTCTATAAATCCTGCGGATAGCACAAGGGGAGTATAACGGAGGTTGGAGCGGTGGTCGCCTTTGTGCGAGCTTATTGTCTTATTGGCTCGCTTGGAAATCCATTTAGGAGGGCAAACGGCGTTAGACAATGGGTCGCATTCAACAAGTAACGAAGCCCACCGATTGGCAGTCTATTCTCGGTTACTGCTCGAAACTACTCGAACTAGCAGATCCTGATTCCCGTATGCTTAGAAGTCGGATTTTCCGCGGCCGGGCTGAGACGGATCAATGTGTCTAGACGATGCGATGCGTCTCGATCGCGATATTGTTACAAGAGACGAGTTTGCAGGATATCGAACGTTCGTTTTCAAACGTAGCTGTTCGCATTAAAGTTATTAAAGTTGTAGGAAAATAGGGCATTTTCTTCGCAGAAACGTCTGGCTACTCGAGTTAATTACTACTCGGTAACAGATAGTACGGGGTGGACGATCAAAGGAGAAACAATAGCGTAGGGTAACAGCAGGTTAGAATTCTTGGAACGCGTTGAATGATTTAACCTCCTCTATTTTTTACTGGCGGTAATGTCTTGCCTGTTGCCACGTTGGTTAGAAGAGGAAGGTATCGATGAAACGTTACGCTACGTATTACGAGGGCTTTAGGTATGTACATGTTACGAAGGCATTGGCGATGCTATACAATTGGTCTGTTAATTTTAGCCCTGCTTCTTTTAGCCGATAATTCGATGATTCAATATTTTTCGAGTAACAATTTCATATAGCGTTGTAAGATTCTACGATAGATATAAGATTCTATCGGTCGTAGATTCGTCGTACGTAGTAGATAGTAACAACGAACAACTTTGCCTTTTCTCATCTTTTTTTTTTTTTAGCGATAATTGTCGGTTTTATCGTGTGGGATAGCAAGTAAGCGTACGTAGAAATACTTTTGAGCAGTGATATAACGACGACGATTATAATATCGCTGACACTCCAAGTAACCGGTAAATAAATGTCTGTGACGATAAACGGGTATAGGTAGTTGGCAGACGGCCACGCGAGTAAACCTTTCGCGAGCAATCACAGGTTGGAAACCGAAACGTTTCGCCAAATCACAGGCTGAATCGCGGCAACATGGAACATGCAACATCACCACACCTGCTCTCTCGAACGTCGCCTTCCTTCCCTCTCGTTCCTTTATTAAACGTAACATGGTGAAGCTAGGCTGGAAAATAATTTTCACAAATAATATTTTTCTTCTTAATTGATCGTTCGTGACGGATTATAAACGTTGAGAATTGGAATTCGAACGTGTTCAGATCGAAGATGGTAGTAGATATTTCTCGGGATTAGAACGAAGCCTGGAAAGCGGGAGGGTGAGAAGAGAGAATCGGTGTGATCGGATTGCCGCCAGATATTATCGGAATTTATTCTTTTCCGTTGCGATAATTATTGGGAGTGAATCGACCGACCTCGAAGTCGTTCCGACTCGCAAAGGTTGCTCCATTTGTCGGATACTAACGAAATACCTTTCGCTTACGGAGGAATGCCGAATCGAAATGGAGGAATTTCAAGGAATGTGTTATATTCGAATAATATCCTTTGCCTTTTTTACCATCCTATTCGAGGGGATGATCAGACGTAGATAAATGTACGGGCACAGAAATACGTTCTGCTGTTTCTCTTGGTTTGCCCGAAATTTCCAGAGACTACGGATAGCGAAAATAAACGGATCGTATGTTATCTATTTAATTTCTATTCTCTCGGAAACGATCCGTTCAATCCGTTCTTCTATTTACGTATTGCATCCGGAACCACGAGGTTGCAAAGTTTCAAGGATCTTAGGCGATAAGCAGAGGCAGCGCGATATTCCTTTCAAAGACATTTTACTCTCGTAACCCTATTACGCCTTTCGCATCTTCGTCGCATTACAGACTGGCTAAAACAGTGTGGGGCACCGCAGGAAAATTCTTCCGTAGTCGCTTCTACGGATAATTAATAATAATTCTGCGAGCAAACTGCATCGTACAACGTAAAAACGCGTGCTGCGTTTAGACAAGCTAATTAGCGTAATTAGCTTCCTTAAAAATCCTTTGCCGCGATGGTTTCTTCTTCTTATCCTATAAATTTGCAAGATCCAGTAACATTCGTATTCGATTTCGTTTCGATCGCATAATCTCCGTATTTTTGCTTACTTTGCTCGCAGTAAGCCGTTCTAGAGTTTATTTTTCTCAAGACGTTGCCTGCGCTTAAAGCCGGAACATCGACGGGTCCTTACGATTCTTGGCCGTTATCTTTTCTTCTCAACAACGGTCAGGTCGGTGGAAAGGAAGCAGGAGGGAAAAAACGGGGGAAAGAGAAGAAAACGAAGGAGGGAGCGACGGGGATGAGAGATCCTAGGGAAAATAGGCGAACTGGGTCGCGGCCAACAGCTAGCTGCCTTCTGCCCATTATTTCCGTCTCTCATTGGTGCACACCGTTACTTACTGCTTCCGTTCGGCTGCACGGAAAAAGAAAGAGAGAAAAGACAATGGACAAAGGCAATCGATACCGTAAACGATCGGATATTCCGCCGACACGATTCATCCATCAACTCTCTCGTATATGATCAGCGCTTTTGTAATTATATTAGCGAACCGTGTGCGTGGATTCGTGCAACGTGATAGCGCGACGAGCAAGGAATTTGCGCGAACCGGCGACGAAACGTCGTTCGAAGGCAAACGATTTTCAAAGATCTTTCATACAGAGATTGGCCTTTCTCTTCATTTTTATGGCAAAACGGATACTGCTGTTTGCAATGAAAAATCTGCGCTGTTAGAAATTAAGAGACGGCTGCTGATTCGTCGTACGATGTATCGCTTTCAAATTTCACGAACGTACATTCAACTTGGTGAATTAAGTTTACTCGACGATCGATCCAGGTTCGTGCGGGGCACTCTGTTCTTCACCTGTTGGCAAATTCCTCCTGTCCACGTTCATTATTTAACCAAGTATGTGACATTGATTCGCGTCATCGTATATCGAACCTTTGCTACTCGACGCGAGTCATATCCCGTTGTCGTTGGCGATGCAATTAACGTTGTCGAAAACAGATTTACACGGCATATTCAGTGCTTCGTGGAGAAATACTTCGTGCTCGACTTACGAACGACACGTATATACGTTAAATAAATGTAAGGAGAAACGCGCAACACAGGGAAAAGTTCATTTGGATTCAGCAGCGTAAATAAAAGAAATAAATCGCGTGTCAGACGATCGAGTCAGTGGATCGAGTAATCGTAATCTCTGTCTGTGTTTCTGCTTTTACACGCCAGATAAGAATTGCAAATTTGTTATATCTACAGAAGTCTATGATATATGTTACTGTTTGCCGTTCTCCGAACCAATATTTATACAACGAACGTATTATCATAAACGAACGTAACACAGTTGTAAAATTAAAACAGCCTGCGGGTACGATTGGGTAGAAGAGTCACGCGATATTTACACGTCGTTGGAACGGCGAACTACATTCCGAACGGTGAAAAAATATGAAATACGTTTCCCGTAACGTACGTCGCATACACGTTGCCGCTGACGTACAATAAAATGAAACTGCTGTCTTGCCGGCGGGCAAAGAGTACAAGTAACTTGGATCGATCCCTAGTCAGACAAGGGTATTCGTTACACCATCGAATGGTAGCTGGTTTTTCAGCAGCCGCGGCTGCGAATATCGTACGATAGCGCAGCGTTTTCACAGAGAGCACTGCACCTGTACACACGTACATACGTGGTGTCATTACCTCGGTTTTCTTGCCTTTGAAATTCTCGTCGACGCGGTGACGGTTTAATAAGTTTCGCATCCACCAAGCTGCCGAGTGAGAAAGGTGAACGAAGAAGGGGTGAAAGGGGAATTTAATAACAGGATAGAAATAGAGAGAGAGAGAGAGAGAGAGAGAGAGAGGGAGAGAGAGAGAGAGAGCGAGAATGAGGAAGCAAGAGGAGAAGAGAATCCAATAGTCCAACGATAGCCGGCTAGAAGCGAAGCTCTTTGTCTCCCACTCGGATGCCAATAGCTGGCATGCTTCGGGCTATACGCCTACACACACACACACACACACGATGGCAGGCCACACCGGTGTATCGTAGCAGCGCAGTACGATCGGCCGTTGGCTCGTCATTTGCCGCAGGAATCTTTGAAATAAATTTATTTGCTTCGAGCCAAACCGCTCGATGCGCCGTCAAAGTTATTAGCCTTGTACCCCTGCCTGGCTCGAATTAAATTATTTTCTGACTAAACGTTGCGAGTTTTGTTGTTCGTCCGGAAAGAAAAGTCTTTTTCTTTTTGTCGCGTGCGATCAAACAGCTTTTCGTTTTGCCGTGTTTGTGCGAAAATAATCGCCGCGTAGCGGTGGCGTTCGGAGCAGCAAGTTGAGGCGAACCTTTCCATCGATGCAGCGTAATGCGAGTAATACTTTTAATTACTGCATCGCATCGCATCGCATCGCATCGCATCGCATCGCATCGCATCGCATCGCATCGCATCGCATCGCATCGCATCGCATCGCGTTCATTAGGGTCGTAAGTGCATAAAAGTAACGTTGTACGAGTAACGAATGGAAATTTCCGCGGGCTTTTCGTTCGTTACTCGCGGTGCGCCCTGAACTGTCTGAAATTGCATCTTTGTTCCAAAGTTGTTGGCATTTCGCGGCGGAAACTTCACCGAAACCGTTGTTACCGTTGTTTGGTCTCTAATTCGCCTTTAGCTGTATTTGATAATTCGCCATGAATTATAATCATAATTATATTTAAACGATACAGTTTTTATAAACAACGTACTGATCACGGTTACTGGTTATTAAGAAACGAGTTGTAATATTACTAAAAAAAATTGCTTATCCGCAACACGTTCGCTGCTGTTGGCGTACCTACTACTAGCGCCAACTACTATCAGTTACCATTAGTTACTATTTAGTTACTATTGTCTATTTAATTATCGAAAAAAGTATAGAGGTAAAAGTATAGAGCGAGTAATTTCATTTCTAACATATAGCTAACACGTATAGCTGAAATACTTTCAATACGTAAATGAAGACGAATAGATCATCGTTATTCTTGCATTAACGATTCCCGATCGTTGCAACGAACAACCGTGTATCGTCGATCTCCGATTTATCTACACATAATAATAAATATTATTAGAAACGTTAGAGAAAAATTGTTGACAGATCGAACGATATGAGAAACGAAATTATATTCGTACGAGCGTTATGCGTACGTAGATGCGGTTAATACCGCACGGGCCAATTACCGCTCTACGCTCTTGTAATATTTAGTTTCGTTAGTTTTTACTTGTCGAAGGCATGCTCGTACGTTGACGGTGTTGACGATGTTGACGATGTTGACGACGGCTCTTAATTTCCTTTATCTATCCGAGATTTCATTTAGCCATCGGAAGCGTCGTTCTGCGAACCTGGCAGCTTAACCGCTTAATTAGCATTATCGCTTAAAATGTTACATCGCTCGGCAAAGTTTCGCCTTTGCGAAATATTCTGCAAACTTTAAATTTTCCATTCCTTTGTCTATGAATTAGAGAATGTGTTGAAATTAGATATTTCAAACATCTGCGTAGGCGAGGTTTCCATGAATTTTCGTCGATACGAAGTTTCGAAGGCGATTCGAGCATCGAATAGAATCTTATCTGGAATGATGTAGGATGTAGAAGCTGGATTTCGTGGCAGATTCGAATTTTTCCATTCGTAAATCGGTTCGCATTCTTAAAATATAATGTATACGTAGTATATTGGAGGTGGGTGGCACGCGACCCAAGTATACGCGTATACAGGTTTCATGGCCGGTTTAAATTTAAAGTTTCACGAAGACACGAACAAGGATCGAGTCTGAGTTGGAAAGTTCCATTTGCGGAAGGCTTCGGTTTCAGGATAATTAATGTGCAGGATATAACGCGACTAATATATCGCTTGGCGAGCATTGTAACGATCCTGTTGTAACTGGTATAGAAGTTTCGCACGGATAGCTATAGCTACTACCAGTTTATAAAACTCGTGGCCCAAGGATATACGCGACGCATCCGTATGTTTCTTTATTTTCTTAAACTTCTTTATTTTATTAAACTTTCGCTAAGCAGGCTAAATACTTTTCCGCCAGAAAATGCCGAAACTCCTCTTTTTCCCCTTTCTTTCCTTCTTTTCTCTCTCTCTCTCCCCCCCCCCCTCCCCCTTTTTCCTCTTTTTTGCAGGCAATACGTAGGAAAAATACGGAAAGCAGGAAAATCATCTTCGGTCAAGAATCTATCGCTATCGTCTAACGGTGGTTTTGTACGTTTCTGAATCGAATTGTTCATGCAGCTGAAAACATGACGCGAAAACATAAATACAGAGAGATACGCGTAATATCTGTCGTTTAAAGATCTAAGACGACCCGATCGCTCGAAAGTTCTATTCTTTCGCCAAGCTATGACAGGTATATCGTCGCGACTAATTTGTGTCGTGCCCTGTATACACTTCGGACTATCTATATTTATTAACAGGTCGAGATCGATATTTTCTTATGGAATGTTACTGCGTACATAACGCGGAAACCGTGCGGACGCGAGAATTTGCATTTGCACGACAAACGTAAAACGCGAGCCCTCGAAGGGTGAAACATTTTCACGCGTGTTTTAGCATTCGGAGAAAGCCGGAGCCGCGGTATCGTGCAAGTTGTGGTGGCTGTGCTTGAATTCGGCACTCTCGCCGAGAAGAAGCGGCTTACGTACGAGAAAGGCAGTTGGCGAAGAAACAGCGCAACGGTCGATTCGTCCCTTGCACGATGAAACGAAAGCTTCCGTCTTTCAACCGGAAATCGTGGTTCGAGGGAATGGAAACTTTCTTTTTCTTTCGATCCTGGACAGACGATTAAGGTGGATACTGAAAAAGGCGGGAACAATTTTGCCGCTTAATGGAAGCTCTGTAAACGATAATTTTACGTTTCAAACACTTTGCCTTCTTTCTTTTCAATCGACGTACATTTCTCCGATGAATCGCCGTTAACGGGGTCGAGGTGAAGCATCGGAAACATTTAAGCTACGTTTCTCCGGCTATTGGTAATAATAAAAATGTCGACACACGCTGGCGAAGTTGGATCTCGAAGGTAGTAACAAACACTCGTATATAGTAATTGAAATGTGATTTAAGAGGACGAAAATATCGGGCCGATGGATTTGATCCGTTTAGTCGGGAGAACGTTTGCGTGGTACATAGCGGACAATGTCAACTGTAAGCGACACGACTAACAATGTAAATAACCAACCGCGTTCTCTCGTTAACCGATCAACAGAGTCTATTCCTGTTGACGTGAATTACAAGCGGACGATCGATGATTCGCGATTAATTTGCATCATCTGCCGCCACGTTTCAGTCGTAATTAAACGCGTCGAGTGCAACGTAGCTATTAACGGACCGGCGTATTTTGTTTTTTAGCCTGTTTTTTTCTTGTTTCGGGGCTGGCTTTACACGTGGCGTAACGCGGCGTCGAGTTTGCCATTCGATAAATCGATACGATGTACTACGAAACGGTGGAAGGAAATGGAATAACAACGTTGGAACGTAACGCAACGCCGCTCTTTTTTCCCCTCTCCTGTAACGCGACTCGCCTGTTTAATCCTCGCTGAAATTCGTATGGAACGCGAACGTTGGAGGTTGCGGTTAGGTTGTAGGTACAATAGCTGGGCAGTGAATATGGATCGAATCGAATAATCGATTAAAACTCGAGAATTTCAATGCATTTTGACGAATAATTGACTGCACCGAATAATCGGCGAACGAATATTCCCTTTTGCGTTCGTTCAGTTTGTTCAGTTTGTTCGGTTTGCTCGGTTTGCTCGGTTTGCTCGGTTTGCTCGGTTTGCTCGGTTTGCTCGGTTTGCTCGGTTTGCTCAGTTTGTCCGATTCGACCAAATTCAGCAGCTTCATTAGCTAAAAGAAAGCTCTATTAACTTGGGATAAACAGGATGCGCGACGCTCGATTTCGTTTTTTCGGAATATTAAAGTTGAAGCGCTAAAGATTGGAATTTGTAGAAGCCGAGTGGGACGAGTTTCTTGGAGTAATCTCCGCAACTACTAACAAGTAAGTAGCTTTTTCTATAGAAGCGTTCGTAAGATAAATGGGCGTTGCTTTTGACGAAAGGATGAAGCTTCGACGAGCAAGATCGTCCGTCAAAGTGGAGAGGATAAAAATTGATTAACGTTGCCGCAGCGTTAAATATTTCGACGTGTGTATAAATGCGGCGTGTGTTGCGTCGCGAACGAATTTCGAACGAATTTCGAACGAATTTCGAACGAATTTCGAACGAATCGGTGGAGCGATAAACAACCATACACGAATGACACACGTTTGGTTATCGTACTTACGGACAAAGTATCGTCCGTCCGAGATCGTACGATATAGGAACGAAATCGAGCAAAGAAATTGACTTTGGCTCGAATGCCACTGGAAAGTGGTTGGCGGCATGGATCGATGAAAAAGAGTCAGCGTGGCAAACCGTCGAAGAGCTTGACAGTGGCAGATGGATTAAATTTGATTTCACACGGCAGAGCACCGTTTCCAACGGCAAGAATACCATCATCTGCGAAGCGGAACAAGGTAATTTACGCGTAAATATGTAATCCTTGGAATTGTTCCGCGTGAAATGAAACGTTTAAACGAAAAGTAAACAGGCTAAAGTAAATCGGGGGCGAAAGCGAACGCGTTGGCCGATGGAGCAACTGCAAAGAGAAGGACTGTCCTTTTACGGTCGTGTTGGTGGTCGAAGAAACCGGAAACAAGGTTAGCGGTGGAAAGAGCTGATTGACGTGGGTGGCGACGATGCATCGAAGCGCGCTATTAACCGCTTGCACCGCTACGAGCAGACTCTAGCCTCTGTGCTTGTCTGTCTCGTTGCCGCGTAGCCGATGCATCCGACGAGCATCCGACGAGCATCCGACGATGGCGCGTACTCGGCTCTCAGGCTTTGATCGAACGGGCGATAGGGTGAGGCTAGGGTGTAAAATCTGCGACGATGGTGCAAAGGTGGTCATTGTCGTGCTTGGTGCGCGCGCGTAAGCATGCACAAGTACGTTGTACGCGAATGTTGGAGGAAATAGAGTGTAGCTACGGGGGAAGGAGCGTGGCTGTATGGCAGAAGAACGGAGAGGGAGAAAGGCTGTAAACGCCGATGGAGCGCCAAGCCCATCCATCGCTCTCTCGCAAATCTGATTACCTCCTGCGCTAATTCCGGCCGTGCTCGTTCACCGTCGGTATCCCTGTGTGCACGTACGGCCAGTCTACGAACGTGTTTCGCCGACACGGTTAACCACTAGACCTTGCCGGACGACGACCGTGCCTCGAAAATCGAATTCGCCACTTCGGACGTTTGTCCCCGCCATTGATTTCCGGCCAGTTCCCAACGCCCAATCCTTCGGAACGACGGCCGTTGGATGAAAATTCCCTCAGACAGATTTTTCGCCAGACGCCGCCTACCAACTGTATAACGTTTGCGTCAGCCTGCGTCAGCCTGCGTCAGCCTGCGTCAGCCTGCGTCAGCCTGCGTCAGCCTGCGTCAGCCTGCATCAGCCTGCATCAGAATGGAACAACGGGCTTGCTAGCGACGGTTTCGATTCGCAATTATCGCTGGATCCTTCGGCTTGATCGCGAACCTGTCATCTCCGAGTCTTACGAATAGACGATGTTTCTCTCCACGTGCTTTTCGCTTCGCCAGATTATAAAGAGAGAAAATTCGATGTAGTTTACCAACAGTGGCTTCCTTTCTACCGATCGTATCTCATTTTTAGTTTTCCGGGTGCAATCGTACGTTCTCCGGCTTACTTTCCCACAAACCATCGGCCCTCTTCGATCCTGTATCCGCACGATCCAAGATATATTATCTTTACAGAGGCGAATTTGATTTCGAATTGAAATTTCGCTTCGTCTTAGAAACGCGTCAAATAAAACTTTTCAGCTTTCATAAAGCGCTATATCGTAATTTACGTATGTGCAATTTATCTGGTTTTCGGTATATCTCTGGCTAATTTGTCGCGTCTCTGTACACCTTCCTTCCACCAGTGCACTTTCCATCGGGTAGAACGATGTTCCCAGCTTTTTTCCCAACGATTCTTCGGCGCGTGCTAAATCTTCCCTATCTTCTCGCCCGTGCCCGCCGAGAATACGTTCCTTTCTATCTAAAAGCAGAGCAAGCTTAACTCGCTAACGCCGACTGTTTGCTCTCTGCCGTACGTACCGTCGTCGATATCCTCGCTTCCTAGGCTAGGACAAAACGTTCGCGCGAGAAACGAAGACAAACGTTACACCTCGTTTTTACACATCGAACGGCGTCGCTTACGATCCGAGCGCGAGTCGCGGGTCTACGCGTCGTTTAAAAATACCCGACAAATTGGCCGTGTATATGCGGCTATCGGATCGTTTGCGCAAGTAACGAGCACGTAATGAGATTTTCAAATTCTTCGCTCTTACATGGCCCTGCTGTGTCGACCAAGGTTAAACGATTCGAGCTGCGTCTTGCGCTTTCCCCGAGTCTCGTCATCCTGGATAAAATTAAAATGTCGCTCCATTCGTTCCGAACAATAATTAAAGCTTGGTACATTTTTCTTGATTTTCTGACTTTAACGTCGTTTAGCGCCAACATGAATCATCATCGAACAAGAAAATGTTGTTGCCACGTATCTTCCATCAAGTTTGGTGTTTTTAACTCCGCAGTAGCGCTGCTTGAAATTTGCAGATCGCTGCCCACTATAAGCGTCGTATTAACGAAATATTCAGGTCGTTGTAATATAACCTGCTTACGATCTTTGCACGTAACAAGATTATTTTTACGCGGAAGAACGAGTTACATTTCGCCCCGCAGAATCTCTCGCGAACGGAATACCGTAAAGTGCGCGCTTTGCAACGCGAGTATTTGTCGGTATTTGGCCGTAACCACGTTACGCTGAAATTTCTAAAACATTCGTCGTTTCTAAAACATTTCCCCCGTTCGTTCCACGTTTTTCCAATCCGCTCGTGTCCCGATCACCGAACGATACAATCGGGATATGATTTGTCGATCCTGGCAATTTGCT
>JACXIV010000038.1:140315-151091 GCA_014737475.1 Bombus confusus | reverse complement strand
ACGATATACGTCAATGTATAATAACGATATATAGAATAAATTTTCGTTCTAAAATCGAGCAAGATGTCTCGGTATTTAGCAGCCTCGATGAAATATCGCAAGCTCGCCGCCATAGAACCGTTATCTCGTCGAAGTTGCTCTGGTCGTAAATGCGGATGGTAAAAAGTGGGAAATAAAGGTCTCTAGGTGCGCGGATTATTCCTTTGGAATTGTCAAGTTTTGTTTGAAAGACAAGAATTGTCTTGTCTGGTTTGTTTCAAGAATTGTCAATAACGCGATTTATTTTACCATCGCGACAATAGCAGAGCGGAAGGTACCAACGCGACTTGTTTCTTGTCCGTTGTTCCTTGGTAGTTTCATTGATTTTTGTACTTTTATCGATGGAAATTCTAACGGCGGTCCGCAGCGCAATTTATTAGCCGTTTCAGTTTCATCAGCCGTTCACAGACGAGGCGAATGGCTACCGACGCGTCCGCCAAAGATACAGCAAAACGCGACAATTTCTTTTCCAATTTTTCCGGTTGCAGTCACCACAATGTTGTCGCGATTCGTCGTTCCACCGGATCAGACACGTTTTGTCGTTTAATGGAACAAGTTGTCCGTGTGCGATTAAATAAGTTAGAAATTTGCATCGGTTCAATTTTACAATTTTTCTTTCGTTCTTTTTCTTTCTCTTTCTTCCTTTCTTTTTTCTTTTCTCTTCATTTCCACGAGCTCACTGGCTCGTTCTGCCTCTGTGGTCGGCCGTGAAAAGATCCTGGCCGTATCCAGCAGGGAATTTATCGATGTCGTAGCATGGCGACCACTGCCCACCACCACATTCCCACGTCATAAATCGTCATAAGCTACGGTGAAACGTTTTGGATATCGCGCTGATAATTCTGCCGATGATATTTCGCGGAATAGTTGCAAGATCAAAGGTTAGGTGTTTGTTTAGTCGTTGATCGTTCCGACGAGAATTGAAACTTTTGCCTATACGTGTTGGGAAGCCCGTTGGACTCGTATAAAACGCGATAATTGCCTTAGACTATCGGGGAAACGATTGATTGGTCGGAGGTTTTTCTTTATACAAGACAACACGTCCATTAGAAAGTAAGAGTTAAGAGATAATAAACTACTACGTGTTGTAAAACTCTGGAGAACGCGTCAAAACTGTGATTATAATATCGATAATGATGGTAATAGCTGTAATAGCTGTGATTTTGAAGGCTTTAAATAATCGTTGAACGTTTCTAACGAAGCAGCTGTGATATGTGATGGCTTGTGAAATGCCGTACTCGCGAAAGTGGGCATTTAGCCTAGTGGGCCCGTAAGCGCGCAATAAATACGCGAAAAATATTTTCCTTAACCGTCTTGAAAGACGTTATCCGTTGACGTAGTTGTCGAACGAGTCGTTGAATCTTTCACGAGAAGCGTTTCAGTTAGCTTGCAGCTGATTAAATTTAGAAAAACTTTTACCCGTTTCGAAAGTGCCTCGCGTTCTCGCAACTTTGCTCGCCCGACTTTTCTATTTTTATATATTCCCCTGTTATCTTGGCATGTGGTGGGTGTAAAGTTTCGCGAATCTTCGCCAGAACCTAAGTAATTTTCTCGGCGAGCGCGATCCAACGGTAAACACTCTCCGGTACACCGTGTAAAAATTGGGTTTACCTAATGTACCGTGCATTTCGGTTAACCATGCTGCCTCCCTTTAATATTTCGTAAGATCGTCTTCGTGGTTAATCGATTTGGACCAGCGGATAGAGTTTCGAAACTTTCCGCTCTGTTTAACTTTAAGTTGAACTTTTCCACTCTGTTTTCATTATTTGTACGGTATATGGTATGGGTATATTCGATCTGCAACAGACCGACAGGGATCAAGCAGATTTATCCATACGCGTGCCAGCAAACGCGTAAAATCTCGCTTTCCCTTCGTCTGTCGAATTTTACACTTACGATATTTCCGCCAGAGTGGCGATACTATCAAGATCGAACAGAGCGCACCAGGCACGTCTCGCTGGCTTTTTCAACGGACTCGTGAAAATCTGCCCGCTATTCTATTTTTATTTCTTATTTCTATTTTTCGAACGCGATCGCTTTTTCTCTGATTAATTAATCGCGGCGTTCCTTTGAGCCGCGAGATTAATTTCCAAGAGATCGCGACTCGTCGCAACAGACTCGATCCCAACGATCGTTTTAACCTGCACCGGCTTTTACGCTGGTAAATACATTTGCCCCTCCCCCAGCCACAGCTTTTTCTCTCGTTTACGCTAAATCAAACGGTTAATTACTACTGCCATTAGAGCCTGTAACGAACACGATGAAAGGAACCACCTGGAACAATGGTGGCAAAGAGTGCTGCCCCTCTCTTTCTCTTTACTTCGCCTCCTCGCCCCTTTGCTTTTCGCAAGAGCTGAATAAATTCTCGATTGATCGTGTCTCGATTCGTATTATGACGCTCGTTGATCGAGTTGGCCGATTTTACGTTGTGAGATTTCACCCATGGTTGCCTCTGTTTCGCCGATCGATGCTCTCTTCGCCGGAATAAAACTTTGTCTCGTTGTTTCGTTCAGCGGAACCGTAATAGCTTCTTACGAGTCGAAGAGAGAGAGAGAGAGAGAGAGAGAGAGAGAGAGAGAGAGAATGGCGGACACGTTCCGTGATATCGAATCGTTTGTTCCATATCTTGTCTTTGTCTTTAAAGGCTGACGATCCTTCGACGGATGTTGATAAATAGTATTAAGCACGATTTCGATGGTATTGGCGATCGTCAACTAGTCTCGTGCAAACCTTCTATAGAAACTGTAACGATTCTCTGTACGAATTAGAAGCACAAAGCAGGATAACGACGGTCGGTAGTCTCTGTTACGCAAAATTACCTGCGAAACGATACACCTGCATCGAGTAGCGAAAGTATTCGGGTTATTGCCGACGTTTCGAGATTGACTGTTGCACGGAGATAAGGTTATTACACCGTTCGTGTATTTACAGCTGTGAATGGAATATACGTATAGTGTTTCAACGAGCGTATCCACGCAATGGACAAAACGGATTATCGATGCTTGGATAAAGAAACGTTAAAGTGGATTTTCACCGTGTCCGCTGCTGTTGCGACCATACGATACTCGATCTCGTATTTTAACAAACTTCCATATACTTGATATTTTGCGCCACTGTTTCCCAATTTTAACAGAAAATTAATTAATTCGAGCGCTTGCGCAAATTTCGCAACACTTTTATAATACTTTATTCTTTTACACGCTGCTTCAACTGAGAGAATAACGAACACAGTTTTAAAATTGTGTGAAAAAATATTCCGCGAACAAACATTCGATATGCGATTCGAATGCTATCACGTCGCAAAGCGTATTTGCTCGTTGCGACACACTTTTTCAAAGAGTTTTCAATATAGTTAACATAGTTGACGCGTAGACTGCGAAAGTTTATGCAAATTCATATTCTTCGCAATATAATTCGATTCTTGTGGAAAGTATCGTCAAACCGTTAAAGTACTATAATTTCGATATTTGATACATTTTGTCACGTTATGCGTGCATTTTTTTATATTCCGCGGAATACGGAATTTCATGTCCCTTGATACTGCGAAGATAGGGGAATTCGATGTATATACGACCAAATGATGGAGCTCCGTTTGAAAACGAATGGTAAAACGAATGGTAAAACGAATGGTAAAACGAATGGACTAACATCTGGAAAAATGCACTCTGAGAAAGCGATCGATTTCGAACGTTCGAATAGCAGAGAATGTAACGAAAAGAGGAAATATCTGTGGAATTGTTGGGCCCGCGGGAACTCTGGATTAGTAGTCGGTGCTGCTATACTCTTCTCGAGGAGCACGCGAGTAAACTCTCGTTTAGCGAATTTTCGCGGTAACGCGACATTTTGCGCTTTCGCTAATTCGAAGACGACCTGGTTTCGTGCTTGTGCTCGACGACGGTTGGCATAGGTCGTGCGTTCACGTAAGAGCGTTCGAGCATGGTGCTAAAATCGCGCATAAAGTTAAAATAGTCGCGCGGCGCGGCGGCAGCCAGGATCGCGCGTTAAACTGGCGAAGCTACCCAGCCGAGGAACATTTAATTAACGGACGATTTCGCCACTTAGCGAGCCCCCTTCTGCTGCTGCTGCTGCTGCTGCTGCTGTGTTTCTCGTTCGAGAAAGACGAGAGACAGGCCAGCTCGTCGAGCTTCCTTGTTTCCAGGTGAACGTACCAGGTAAATGCAGCGTCGTCTCAACGAAATCGTAGAAGGCTTTGAAGCTTTTCTACTAACTTTTTCAACCAATTTTTTCAGCTAATTTTTTCAGCTAATTTTTTCAGCTAATTTTTTCAGCTACTTTTTCAACCTCGGCTTTAAACCGTTTGAACGAGAGCTAGGGACGCGGAACTCGTCCATTTCTAGGGCAACTCTAACTCGTTTCCTTTTTAGAAACGTATAAGCATTTGCGTTGTAGGAATTGTTGGTTAGCGTATAAAATAAACTAAGAAGAATTATATCTAACGATAATACGATAGCAATGCCACTCTACTCTTTCTATTCTTTCTTAATATTCTGCGACAATTTTCACACAACTCTCTCGCTCCTCGATCGTACTACATTCGTACTTGGCGGCAGACGACGATCGCTTGCCACGTGCAACCAAATTTTCATTCTCGAGCAGCATACGAATCTTCGCTTTTCTAGTACGAAATCGTTTCGCACGACTGTTGTATCTCGCATTTGCATCTTTGCATTCTTCTTCCGTTCTCTTTTCGAACGCGGTTTCTGACGACTTTTCAAAGGTAGGAACAAAATTCTCTTCCTATTCGAGCTCTCGTACAAACCGATTAAAAGGCTTGGTAGAGGTATACTTGCAGCTTTTATCGTCGTCTCGTTGCGTAATTCCCTTCCTAATGTTTCCCACGCTCTTTTCATTCGCTTGTAATTTCTTTCATATCGATCGACTCATACCGGTTCGTTATCTGCCGATCATCGGTTGCCCATGCTCTGACGTTTCAAACTCGATCTTTCCGCCTTTCCAAGCAATATTTTTCCACCGAAAATAAGGATAGGATCTGTGAAATAAACTCACGATTCGCAACGAAATCGCCAACGCAAGAACACATACGTATAAACGCGACTAAGGCTATCTCAAGAGAGAGAAGGAATAGCAAAATTAATCTGATCTTCCATCAAGGTCAAAGCAAGCGAGCGAGAGAGACAGAGAGAGAGAGAGAGAGAGAGAGAGAGAGAGAGAGAGAGAGAGAGAGTACAGAAAGAAGAAGAAGAAGGGTAGGCAAAGGACGCGTTGAATTGAATTCGAGCGAAATCATTCAAATCTCGCTAGTAATTATCCGACAATTGTTTTACCGACGTCGAATTAATTAAATGGCGCAACAAGAGAGCAGTTTAATCGAGTTTTGTATTAATTCCTAACGAAGTGAAATAACAACAGTCTGGAACGGGAAGCAACGAACAACCAAGTAAACTGTCATTTCTACTACTATCGTGAAAAACCCTGCGAAATAGACGGCTATTTCCTTTCCTATTCCCCGATATCTTTTATAATTTCCTTCGTAGTTGAGACTTGACACACGCAACGTGAGAAAGACAAGAATACGGATAACGTTTAACATTTATATACACACGAGTATCCTTCCTCGACGGTCGGGTAAGAGCAAAAATATTCACGGTTCTGCCCATGATGGTAGAGAGAGGGAGAGACAGAGAGAGAGAGAGAGAGAGAGAGAGCGAGAGAGAGAGAGAGAGAGAGCGAAGAGAAAAATTTCTGTGGATGAAAATTTAAAGTTGGTCTTTGCGGGTGTATCCTCGTCTGCCTGGCTGTACTTTCGCGTAGCTACGCATTAATTATACTTGCGGGTTTTACCACGGTATTTCGCTCGGCAGGAATATTTGAACGCGGCCAACTCTTTTTCCCCGCAAACGCCAGCTAAATGAAGTGGCTATTCCGTCGAGATTAATCGTCGTTAAACGATCAGAACGAAGTTAATTTCAGTTGTTTTATAAACTTGGCGAAAAATTCTCGCTGACAAATGTTAAATAACTCTACCGAGGAAATTCTGTCAAACCGTTTGTATCTTTTTATGGTTAAAATAAACACCAGACTATAACGTTTATAAAGTAAATCTACGATTGCTATCGGTTACGATTGTTACCGCTTTGATCCGCCCAATAAAGTTATCTTTTTCTTGGTCCTTAAAACTTTGTTCGACTTTGCTTTTCTATATTTTGTTGCACGACAAGATACGCATTTGCTGTTTTATAAGGCACGGGCGACATTGGATATTCGGTAAAGATATTTTCCTGGTCCGTTTCGGTATACGACTTGCCAAGTATATGTACCTGTGGAGCACCGTGTTGAAATATAAATGCCTCGGTATTACGGTTTATAAATATAAATCGTCGTTTGTCCCGCAGGTGTGCATTCACGGTGGCGTTATTCGCGGGCGGATAGTCTTGTAGCGCGCGCGCTCCATCTGATAAGCTCGAGGAAACCGGATAGAGGCGTGCAAAGACATTTCCCATCGACGAGGGAAAACTTATTCTCAAGTATCGTAAAACGTTATCGTTGTCGGACGATACGTGTTATTTTACGTTCGTTCGATTTCTCGCAGATTTCTTCGTTCCTTCGAACGTAACGCCATGCTGTAACGCTCGTTACGATCGACCGCGTCGAGTAATAAAGTCTCACGAATAATCGATTCGGTAGCTGTTGAATTAATCCGAGTGAGAACGAAAAAAAAAAAGAAAAAAAAAAAGAAAAAGAAAAGAAGAAAAAAGAAAAAAGAAGAAAAAAGAAAAAAGAAAAAAAGAAGAAAAAAGAAAAAAAGAAGAAAAAAGGAGAAAGAAAAGAGAGAAATAGAAGAAGCGACGTTGACTTTATCGCGGCTTGTTTATTATCACTCAGCTGTGTTACTCTCTTATACTATTAAAAAGGTTTCATCATTCGGAAGGTATAAGTAAGGATAAGTAATCCTCCTTACATCTTTCCAGCTTTCTCGTAACTTTTTGTCACATTTCTCGTTCCTTGTTACGTCTTACCGTTTTACCGCTTTTTCAACGTCGATATTCGTCGTTCATGATATTTAATATTCTTCAAAACTACGTCACGATATATGTATGCATATATGTAGATATTAATTAGTCGCGTGTCTCTTTCCCAACTGTACGCAATTGGCCAATTATCGACGAACCTTTCAACGATCAAATTTATGGCACGAATAGGCTAAACGCGTTCATACGTTATTCGGATGTACGTTAGTCGCGATTATAGATATCGAAACCTATATCCATATGGATGTAATTTTCACGAGTAACAGCAATCCATATTTGGCGGAATCGGCGAGCTTTCGCGTGTTCGCGCCGTCGTCTTTCTGCGTGCAAGTCGCCCCCGTTCTTTTCGTTGTTATCTTCTCCATGTTCCTTCGACACGATCTCTACTATCTCTATTATCTCTTTCGACGTTCTACTAAATTTAATTCGGCCCTAATGAACGCGTTGTTTCTCGAGAAAGATGAGAATGTGTCGGTTTCACGAAGCTAAATGGCATCGTCGTTATTAAAGGGGAAATATATCTATATTAATACGCGAATGTATGCGCGATTTTGTGCACCATAGTACGTCGTGTTGCGAATACTTTTTTTATTACTACGTATTGCGCGAACTCGACTCGGATTTCCTCGACATATTCCATGCGGTATTTCTATGCGGATAAACCTTAGTAGCTTACGTACAGTTCGGCGACGCCGAAAGTAATAATTTAAGGGATTATTGCCTCCGTAGTTTAACGTGTTCGTTTTCGCCTCTTAATTTTCGTGATTTCTTTATGGTCTTATTGATTTATTAACGGATCGTAAAGGTAATTTCGTAACAAGCTCGAATCGGTAAATTTAATTACATGTCGGCAAGGTTTTCGGAACAAGCGATCGGAAATTTATGTTAATTTAGTGGTACGTTCTCCTTTTATCGGCTTCGAGAGAGTGGAACGGGGGATACGTTTAATTAATTGGTTGGTTGCTTTCTCGAAATCAAAAATTTTTCTCAGATAAAGGTCGTCGTTCGTAATGCAAACCCCGGTTAACCCCGGTTAGTATCTCTGAATTGGATGAATATAAATAAAATTTTCTTGCAATAGCAAGTGGTGGTGAACGGATAATGGTGGAAACGAGTACAAGAGAAAGACGCAGAATTTTCAACGTGTTCGTTCGATGAAATTCATTCAACAGAGATTAACAGAAACGAATTTTGCATGGAAAACTCCATTTGTAACTCGATTCGTGTTTCGTTCGTAGATCGCCTGAATACTTTTGAAGTGGCGAAACGACGGCTCCGTGTCGCGTATCGCGATGTGTCGTATTTAATTGTTTAGCGTTCTTCACCGTGCGAGCAATTGTTCGGGTCGATCGCTAAAAACAACGTACACCATCGGTGGTATACCGTCGAACGTACGATTTAATCGAGTGTCACGCGATCCTTTCGATCAAACCGGTCTTAAACGAAAGCGTTTGATTAAACGAACCTTAACATTTTTTCCCCCAGTGTACGCGCACATCCGATATTCGTAATTATTATTCGTATTTATTATTCCTAAGTCGTTAGTCTACGCAAAACGTAATCCGATCAATGAGCGATTAATGTACGATGATTAACGTAAAATCAAGTTATTAGTCGTGATTACTCGTGATTACTCGTCGTTTAATAATCGTTGGTCAACGAGTAAGAAAAGGATCGATCGCTCGATAACAACGCTATGAATATTTCAGTCCTATCGAATCCCGCAATCACAATCGGTCGATTTTGTAGGAATAGAATAGAAATGGAATGGAGCTTTCGATGTACCAGCGTGGGTCTCGCCATTTTTCATCAATCTCGTCGAATCTTGCCATTTTTTACCTGCTAGTTGGTTCATTTCACCGTCTTTCACGTTGCAATTACCAGCGTACGATCGCGCGCGGTCCGTTTAATTTATCCGTGCTTGTCCAACTGCTTGCTAGCTCTAGTGCTGAATATTACGTGCAGCTCGGTCGTTCATCGACGCGTCGTTAGATGCTGCGTGCCGATCGGAAGATAGCGTTTCAGACGTCGAATCGTGAGATTTTGTACAAATGGAAAATTGTATGGCACCGCTGGTATTGGCAAACTTTTATACGACGTATTTACCTGTACGACGATTTTAATGAAAATTGTAAATACGAGACCGCGCGACGGAGAATTGAGAATTCCTTAATTCTACTAGCACCGAAACATCTAGCAACGTGTAACTTCTCGAAACTCGAATAATTAATTTGAAGGAAACGCAGATGGTCTACAGATATAGGACGGCAATTTCTGACGAAACGAAAGCTTGGACGCGTTTATCGCGTATATCTATTTTACGCGTTCAAAGCCACGCGAGCAACCGTCCGGCGTAGTTAGTTATCCTTGAAAAATAGTCTTATCGATGACAGAGTGTAACACGACGTCTGGTAGTACGTGCTTGCTCGTACGCATGTACCGTTCGCGTATGGAGGCGCATGTACCGGAGATCCGTAGGAGATTGTCGAATATACGTCCATATATACGCATAACGTGTACACACGTACGTATGTATATCGGTGCGTTTAACGTGGCCTGTCTGTCTCGCTTCCTCGTCCCTTGCTGCTGCGAAGCGACAGACGAAATTGGACAAGGAACGTGGGCTCGATGGTAATCACGAGCAACTGGATCGTGCGAAGTCTCGGTGGTCGATCGAGTTCTGTCGAAATTGGCTGTATCGCGTGGCGCGAAGCTAGGCGGGTGGACGTTGGTAGCCGCGTTTAAACGGGCACAGGGTTGAACGAAAGCGGACGAGAGAAGCGATTGCATCGAACGGATAACGTAATTACCATTGCTATCGTTAACGTAATTATTATCGTCACGATGACCGCGCATCGCCACTGCGGCTAAATTAACGTTGCCCTGCTAATTAACGTTCCTTCGCGCAGTTGGTTCAAGTTGTGCGACGAACAGGGCACGCGGCGTCCATCGATGATCCAACCCAACGATAAACCCTCGATCCAGAGACGCGACTGTATTATTTTAAATGGCTCGAGCGGATCTCGCGCATAGCCTCTCGATCCTTCTCTGCGTGTTAAATACTTTAAGCACGGGATCGAGTCTGATTAACCTAGCAATCGTCGTTTAGTCCGAAGATTTATCCGTCGATCACCTATTGTTCGATTCGACTATGCTTCTTGTTCCACGCTTCTGTTCCACGCTTCTGTTCCACGCTTCTGTTCTACGCTTCTGTTCCACGCTTCTGTTCCACGCTTCTGTTCCACGCTTCTGTTCCACGCTTCTGTTCCACGCTTCTGTTCCACGCTTCTGTTCCACGCTTCTGTTCTACGTTTCTGTTCCACGCTTCTGTTCTACGCTTCTGTTCCAACGGACTATGGACTATGGACGCGCATATGTTCTAAGCAACTGTCGCTTTGACGAACGAAACACCTGAAAACCGCAATACACACAATACAAGAATCTGTATACACTGTATACCTTGTATCTGTATACAAGGGGTAGTTGCGCATTCCCTTATTTTCCAAGCATTTCTTTTCTGAAACACGATACACAAGTACCGTTGAATGAAATTCAATATGCTTCGACCTAATTGATCGGTATGATGTAAATGCTATGATAAATAGCATTTATCGACGTGCAAAGTCACTGCACGTATCTCAATGTTCTGACATTTTTATAGAGTCACCACCTCTTCTCTTGTTCTTTACAAACGCGCTCATCTTTAAATATTAAATAGGAGATGATT
>JACXIV010000038.1:66330-139803 GCA_014737475.1 Bombus confusus | reverse complement strand
ATTCTGATTCTGATTCTGATTCTGATTCTGATTCTGATTCTGATTCTGATTCTGATTCTGATTCTGATTCTGATTCTGATTCTGATTCTGATTCTGATTCTGATTCTGATTCTGATTCTGATTCTGATTCTGATTCTGATTCTGATTCTGATTCTGATTCTGATTCTGATTCTGATTCTGATGGTGGTAATTTTAGCTCGTGTAAATCTTGAATTACGTTGGGAAAATGACGTGCAGGGAGTGGCGCTTAATGGTGTAGCGTTGTAAGCACACCAATGAGGATTTGTGGATGCAGCTGTGTAACCTTGTAACGTCGCGTACGCCCTTAACTTGGCAAAGCTACTCACTCCATAACTGCCTATTCCGTGATTTTACGTGAAATCTAACGCTCGCGTGAGTTTCGGATTAAGTTGCTCCGATTGAATGAACATTTCGGTTGGTCGGATCGAAGCAGAGGATTATGGCGCCGCCGTAATGATAGACGCACGTAATGATAGCAAGTCGTGCAAGGATGACGATGAAAATTATATTTGAATAGAAATTTTCTCTTAAATTATATCGTATTATCGTAGCAAGTGCAGGCGTTGAAGAATTACAAGATTTATTTCTTCCGTGGAAGCATATTTTACGCTCTTCTCGATATTTAGACAGATGGTTTAATAAATTACGAATAGAAGACGAGAGACATAGATCGATTTACGCTTAATTCGTTGCACTCGACTACCTGAGAACAACGCACCTGTCTCGAGTATGCAAGGTACTTATTCTCGTGCCGCTGCAGGCTACTTGCAGATTGGCCACAATATAGAGATAACCTTGTTATACTGTACGCGAGATTGCAATTGCAGGTGCAACGCTATAGGGTACGCGCTATATTTCCTGAGATAAGGCCGACGATGCGCCGAACAAAACGGATGATCGGATAAAGGAATTTGAAAACGCAATTCCACCATGATCGACGTGATTATCGTCGAAACGAAATTCGACAAAGTTCGATCGGCTAGCGCGTGTGCGAAACGAAGAACAGAGAGAGAGAGAGAGAGAGAGAGAGAGAGAGAGAGAGAGAGAGAGAGGGGGGGGAGGGTGCGTGTATCGTAATAATACCGCGTTTCTTCTTTAATTCATTTCACAATGTATTCTATTCGCATTCTATTCGTATTCTAAAGCTTACCGCGATCGCCACCGTTAACTCCACAATTCCAACTAGGCTACTGTAATATATCCCGAATATCCCGAAAACTGGAATTTTCACTCTTGGTAGGAAAGAAATTACGTGTTCGCTAATATTTACACCTAACCCCGATCTAAATAAATCAGATAAGAAACGAACGATATACCAGATATATGTCGGGATAACAAGAGCAATAAATTCCATTAATTGTTAAGACGTCGAGTCCTTTTATTTCAAGTTTCGATTTACGAGTGTCCTTATACGAATCAACGTGTCTAAACGAGTATTAGTAATTTCTGTGCTAAACAGTTTTTATCGCGTTAGTAACGATTACCTGTGGTGGAACATGTTGCAACTAAATCGCAGTTCGTACCAGCGTCGTTGAAATCGTATCGAACGTGGCCGGTCTACGGAGAGGCAACCCACCGAGTAAAACGTACTCTGATATTTTTCATTCTCTGGTACGTCTCATGTACGTAGCGTACTTTCCAAGTACTCGCGTATCCAATGGCACGGATAGTGACACCTCTGGTTCGTATTTTATTCCAAAGCACGTTCTTCGCTTCGTAGTCGCGTTTCGTGTGTACGCGACTCGAGAAAAATAACGTACGTCATAAAATCGGCTGATGACGTGTACGCGTAGAAATACTTGCGAGTGCGTGGCAAAATTGCGTATGCAAAATTTGGTTCGTCGATAGATGGTCGTGATTGCACTCGTAGTATTCGTCGTGGTTGCCATGGCAGTTCAAGGAAACAGTAGGACGAAACTATGCTAGGAATGGCGAAAGTTTCGTTACGAGTGGAAAAGAACGTCGACTGCGTTCTGATCTCGGCTCTGATATTTTGCGCCTGTAGCTGACTCAGCCACCGCCTACGCGTGCCAGGTTAATCTCACGGTGAAAAAGTGAAAGAAAAAATTGAACGTACGCGAACGAACGTGACGAAGAAGCAATTTAGAGACGGAGGAATGTTTTTCTTGTTTTACAAATTACACATCTTGAAGAGTGTATAGCGTGCGTGATGCGCCACTACGCTAAACTACACCAACAGAGTATTTAAATACGCTCGATCGTATTTATCTATTGCTGAGATATTTCATAAGTCTGGGTAATAAAAGAATATACGTGATTTTTCGCTTCGACGTTGCCTCGAAGCTGCATGGTGCACTTCTAGAAAGATCAACAGTGTTGTCGCTTGTTGAAAAATGAGCGAGATTGAGAAATAAAAATTGGCGAATCGTAACGGGGTTATTAAGCCAGGTGATCCAACGAAAGACTCGTGGAACACGAGACGTAGAAGAAAGAAGAAGAGGAGACACTTGTTCGTTGTAGCTATAGCGTCGAGTCTGTAACGGCTACGGATAAATAAAGGAAAGAAAAATTTTACAAAGTCGCGGATACGGCGACTACGTTCGATGGTAGGTGTTCGTCGAGAATTCTTTTAGTCCCTGAGACTACATGGGAACCACGTACCCTGGCGGAAGCTTTCACGTTTATAATCTGATTTGATCTGCGAAAACGAGTTCAAGGAATCACCGAGTGATACCGATTTTAAATACGATGTTAACCTTGCCAGCGGGAAAGTTGATTTGAACAAATTTCAATCTAATTTGCAAAGTCGTTGTCTGGTCGATGTTACGTATATGGACGTATCACGTATATGCCTTGTTTGTCCTTTTAACTTCCATTTTCTCATACTTTTCCCATAAATACTCTGTAGGTATATTCGTTTCCGATCAAGCTTCATAGTTTTGCTGTTCCAGGCTTTAGAACCTACTACCACGTTCTCTGCTATGTTATACGATCCTTCTTAAAGTCGACTATTTGAAACTTTCTCTAATAAAAATAGAGATTCGGAAAATAAATAAGAATCGAAAGCAAGTAGAAGGAGGTGATGAAATTTTGATTAGATCGTCTCGTGACTCGTTAAAGTGTACGTGAAATTATATAAAAAAGAAACAGAAGAAAAAAGAAAAAGAAGAAAAAAGAAAAAAAGAAGGGAGTTATTTTTAATTTATCGAACGAATCGAGAGGTACGCGTCCGTATGACCACCAACCGATATTTATTATTCGTATTTTGTTAAACGAACTGCAGCGATCTTCTCTCGTTTGCTCGTGAAACGATGTAAGATTATCAGCGTGGCAATTTAGTCGCTAATTGGTGCACTAAATTTCTGCTTGCCTGGTGCAGCGAACGGATGAAACGGACTACGATATATAGCGCCAATTATACTTGGCAACCGAAGTTAATGTAGGCAGGCAGTGTTAATGGATTAATACTCGATGGGGCTATGAAACGGGATGAACAATATTCGTGTACCGTCGAAAGTTGACGAAAGTTGAGGAAAGTTGAGGAAAGTTGAGGAAAGTTGAGGAAAGTTGAGGAAAGCGAGGCCCTCGGCACTCTTTCGTGGAAGCTGGTTATTCGCGTTCTTCCCTTGTGACAGCCGGGAAACAAAGTGGAGCGCGATGAATCTCGATCGATTTTCTTCGTGACTACGGAGTGACTACGGAGTGACTACGGAGTGACTAGTAGACACGTCGAACGTCCAACTTGCACGGACTTTGATTTACTTGCTCGTTCGAGCGCACTCTTATTTTACTTTTCCAAAGTTAACGATTCTTCCAACATGCTTGCAAGACTTTGCGCGTAACCAAAATTACAATTTTCTCAATGGAAACTGTTCTCGCGCAGCCGTGATATTCTGACCGTTACTTACGAAAGAATATCCAACGAATCAACTACCTGTTCTTTAGGAAGAAAAAGATTAGTAGTGGATGGAGCTGTTGGTTCGTGATCGAAACGCTCGGGCCACCGAACAATTCGTAACTTTAACCAAAGATTAATAGAATGATCTCGCTTCTAAGGATGCTGGGAAGTGAAATCAGGCTTTATACGCGAAATGTTTATACGCGAAGCGCAACAGTTGAAATTTCAATTTCATTTAAATATCAAACACAGCGATACACGATCGATAGCGAGGTAGACTCGAGATAGCCCGCCATTCCTACACGCCTATTGTTTCTAGTTTGATTTTCTAATTGGTAAAGTTTGATTCGATAGAATGAGAAACGGTATACGAATTACTGTGTGACTAGGCCAGGTTCATTAATTAAGATTATCAAGCCTATGGTCTGGAAAATGCGGATTCGCATTCGTCGGTAGATCTCTCCATGCCCGGCAACGATATCGGACGTTTGCTCATTCTACTTTCGTAAACGAATGGACGACGGCCGTTAATGCTCCTGTATACGTGTCACGCATACACTACATGCATAGGAAATGCAACACGGCTACGATACATGTACTGCATCAACGTTTAACGAGCAGTTCATGCTCGTGGAAATGGCTTTTCTCGCGATGATAACTTCTTTCCAACGTTCTCTCAATCTTCCACCTTTTCCAACCGCTTCCGATCTACTCGATATTTTGCCCGCGCGTTTGTTTGTGTGTGTGTGTGTGTGTGTGTGTGTGTGTGTGTGTGTGTGTGTGTGTGTGTGTGTGTGTGTGTACGCGTGTGGTAAAACGGAGCAAAAATTTAGGAAGAAATGAAATTTTGGTCGAATTTTTGTTGCAAACGATTAAGCTTCGATCGCTGGTCGGAGATACACGTACAAGCGATCAAAATATTTGAGATTACCTAAGACTCGGGTGGAGTTTGTTTCTTAACTGGTCGTCATTTTTAGACGGTATAAAATGGAAAAGAAACGTATAGCTTCTAAAATGTCTTGTATGTTTTATAATTTACGAGGTAATCGTTGAATGGTAGTCGTCGAATTGAATTTTCGAGCGTTATAGTTTTGCCCGATATTAAATTTACGTGACAATCCTATGTTTAGAGATGGCGTGATAAAAGTTCCTACCGACTAGAGTACGATAAACTATCTTATATATTTATGCAACTCTCTCTCTCTCTCTCTCTCTCTCTCTCTCTCTCTCTCTCTCTGCATTCCTTTTTAAAGAATAAACTTTTTGCGACGCGCAAAGAGTCAAAGGATGGTTTCTGACTGTTCGTGGACTGTACGTACGTGCTGTACGTACAGAAATACATGCAAACACAGAAATGTCATTCTATGACTTTAGTTATTCGCATTCTCTGTTTTTACGATATATGCGTTTCACTTTAGCCTATGCAAGATTTATATACCTTGCACTTGCTTTCGTCATCCAACTATCGGAATGTAATAAAAAGTAAAACGGACAATACCGTGCGTTTCATCGCTAAAGCGCGCCTACGATTTTTATGCGGCAAATACGGTCGATGTGGAAACAATACGCGCGTAAATTTAAAGCAAATTTATATGAGTTTTGCTGCGCGTGCGAGCTCTGAAAGCAATCACGTTGATTAGTATTCGCAAAGAAAGAAAGAAGGAAGGAAAGAAGGAAAGAAAGAAGGAGAGAAAGAACGAGCGAAGACAGAGAATAAAAGTGGAAGAAGATACGCGCAGTTCGGTTCGGGGAAATTTATCGTTCGAAAATGAAATACCCGTGTACGCTCTGGAAAATGTCGCTGGCTTTACTCGTCCGTACGATATTACCAGGATCTTGCGTTTGGGTTATTAAAATGTGCCACGCAGCTACGTGAAGATATTGGCAGCTGAAAGTTCTTGCCTCTTTATTTAAAAGTTGGACGCGTGCCGGCTTTACGGCAATAAAGGTTCAGGAAGGCACGTTATTCCCGCAAGTTCGCTTTTAAGAGCTGCAGAGAGAGAGAGAGAGAGAGAGAGAGAGAGAGAGAGGAGGTGGTCCGGCGAGGGCGGCGTCATTTCTTTTTCTGCGAATCGAGATCGAATCATCGAGGATTCTCGTATCCGTATACCGTGACACGATCGCGGATTATTATTATCCGCGTTGCGATGCACGGATACTTTGGATAATTGCGAATCGCGAGCAGGTCCATGGTAAAAGATTCTTCGAGCACGATACTTAACCGCAATGTCCACGTTGCCGCCCACGCCTATATCCAGTACGTGTGGCAAATACGTAGCTTTCTGCATAGGTAAGCGTAGGATGGAAAGGGGTAGTATAAAGTGTATAGTTTTAAAACGCAGCGTAGTAGACCGAGAGAGCTTACGTCGCGCAGCACGTTTTAGGCGTGCAACCTTGTACTAGCTAGCTGTACTCGTATATGGCTACAAAGTTATACATATGTGTACGAAATGGACGCGCAGCTGGCTTAACAAAGGGTGTACGCGGATAATATGGTTCGCGCCGCTTTGCACCGTGCAGCAGCTAGCTCGACATCCGTCACACCACAGCGGATACATTCTTCCGTGAATCGCAACTTTTCAGTTTCCTTTCGTCCGTTCGCCGTTTCGTTGATACTCGTGTTTCTAGAATTTCTATCGTAATCGCGGATCTCTGCCTGTCTTTATCCTCTATCCTTTGTCCTTTGTCTAGTTCTTCATCGGCGTCGATCGTCCTTCGTCAGGACTTTTACTTTGGCGGAAAGCGCTTGCCGAGTAACCACCTCTCTCTCTCTCTCTCTCTCTCTCTCTCTCTCTCTCTATATATATATATATATATATATATATATATATATATATATATATATATATATATAACGCGCGTTACCGCGGTAATTCGTTTGCAGCTCGCTCGATTCCGAATTTCTTAATTAAACATTTATATTTTTTCTGATTAATCGATAGTCTTTGATCGTATCGTACGTGGTGTTCCGCGAGTATTCGTGAAAGAGGCAATTTTCGGACGTACAGGGGATGCCAGGCAGATAAGAGGAAGCTTCGGCGAGAGAGATATTCGTAATGAAATTTATATTCTCCATAGAGATCACTTTTCGTTCTTCTGCGAGTTGCGTCGAGTTTTGTTCTCAGCGACGAAGCGGTTTTAAATCGAATTCTAGTCGGTTTATCTACACGTGGACGTGTACGCGTGACCTAATGGACAGCGATACGCGACGAAAAATACTGTCAGATTGGTTTGGAGTTGTAAAGCAATTGACACGCGGAAGCGTCGATCGTGTCGGACCAACTGTTAGAGACAAGGCAGGGCGACGAAGAGAGAGCGCCAGCATGGCCAGCGTGTTCGGTTTCGCATAGGACGAACATGGGTATTTTTTCGTCGATATTTCGCAATTTCAAGAGGCGCGGCCTTGCGTTCTTCCTCTTCTTTCGTGTCGACCGCTCGTGCACGCGAACCAGCTGCGCGAGACATCGTACGTTTCCTTCTTTTTAAAATCATTTAGGTCGTGGCTCGACAGCGATGTACTCGTGCTGACGAGATATCGAGTTCGAACGACCCTCGAGCTGGAACGTTCGGTCGATCCATCGGACGAGCGTACACGAGGCAGACAGACGGGAGAAAAGAAAAAATGCTTTTCAAATCACGAATCGATGTTTTACGACGCCACGCCCGATCGAGTTTGAAATTTAATCGGTGCGCTTGAAATACGCGCGTGCCAGAGATACGTCGCGTATCGCCGGTTTCGCGTTTAGATCGAGCTTCAACCGCGTGTTATTCATCGATCGACGCGAGTTCTCTCCTATTTGTAGCCGTCGAGCTTGACCTGTTGTTTCCATTCGATGGCGATTCAAGGGTGGAAAAATGTTGAGATCAAGACGACCAAGTAAGCTGCAATCGAGTCGCTGCAAGTAATGGCCGCTGGACAAACGCACCGGGATGGTACATACTTTAAAGTTACAGTATGCCTATTTTACATTAAGTGAAATACGAATTACGATCATAGTTGCTGCGATAAAATATCTCTATCTGCGATTCCTGTTTCTTTTTTCTCAATCCGTTTGGAAAATTACAACTGGGAAAAAATGCTCGTCGTTTGCACGTGTGTATCTTCGACCGTCCAAGTAAACACGTTTGCAGGAAAATCCCACCTTTTTAACGCAATAATTTCACGTATACGAGATCTGTGGATTTCATTAGTTTACTCGCGTCAAACTAATGAAAAGCGTTGCAAGGTAGGTACATTCGTAGGATCAAATATTTTAACTTCGAAAAGACGAGAAGATGGCAAATGTGCGGTAATTGGCTAATCTCGACGTTTTTACATGGCCGAGAATGCCTCGATGAATAAAATATGAGAGAAACGTTTGAAATCGATCTTTGAAACGGACGCTGTGAATATTTAAAGAATTTAATTCGACGATAAAGGATACCTTTGCTGCGTTTTAGTGAATATAAAAGGGGAAGGAAAAAGGAAAAGAAGGATATATCTCCGCTCGTGCTGGCTTTAAATTCAGCAATTCACGCGTATGCTGCTTTTTTCCTTAAATATCGATCCTACTCGCTCTGACTAGACCATAAACTCGGCTATTCCGCAAGACGTGTGTGCCGAGCTTTCGGATCTCGTTTACCAAGTTCATCGATCGAGGTAGAAGAGATTTCGCACGGTGCCGAAGAAGATGGAAATGAAACTACCAGGTCTACCAAAGGAAAGATAATTTTATCCAACGTTTGCCTTCTTTTATAGTTGCTTTCATCCATTCGTAAGCAAATTCTGATTCTACGTTCATCGAAAGACAAGAAAAATGTTTACCGATCGACGACCATTGTCGCTATCAAGTATAAGAAATGTACATTTTCGTTCATTTACTTCCTCTTTATCTATTTACTTTGTTGCTGTTGATAAAGGCACGTCTTTTTCTCAAAGAAACTTACTCTATGAAACTCCTGTTTCTTGAGACAACTTTTTATCCCTACGTATCTAATAAAGTTTACAAGTAAGAAGCAAGAGTACACTCTCGAAGGCGGAAGAAATTTTCCCTGTCAAAGCGTATCGTTTTCCTCGACCGAACGGTTTCCTGTACCGAACGAATACATACGTTCTTAACCTTATTAACGTTTACACCTTGAACTTCACTTTTAGCAACCGTTACGTTCACGATGGCCTTTAAGCGCCTTTAAGCGCCTTTAAGCAAACAGTTATATTCGATTCTCGCATGACTGGGAACAATTTTTTCCCTCGATCTTCGATCAAGGGAAATCCCTCGACTTTCGTACGAATTTACATTCTCTCGTGTAATCGTTGCCGTCGAATCGTGTTTTTCGAAGAACTTTCAAGGCCAACGTCGAACTTTATCCGATTTTTCCAAATGCACCAACACCTGTTCACAGACACAGATCCGCCACAACGTGTCCGCGACAACAGGTTTTAAGATAGGTACACTAAAGCGAACGACGAGTTTTCAGTTTAACAAAGGTTACGCTGGCAGATGCACAAAGTACAACTTGCTCGTTGAATATCCACGAGAGTGCGAGTATCGCGTTGAGAACGCAACAAGGAAGGGAAAGAGCTTGGTCGCTCGATGGAAGTAGCGAGCCGAATAGATAGAACGGAGAGCCATCCGGCCGGTGTCGTCCTGTTAGCGAAAAAAAGAAGAGGAAAGGAAAGAGAAGAACGGCCTGGCAAAACTGGTCGGCCGCTCTTACCGACCGACTCGCGCACGACAAGAAGAATATTCGCCACGAGGTCACGTTGCACCCCGTTTTCCATCCGCTATCGTCCGTTACAATGTATGCGCGTTTACGTATGTGCGCGTGTCGTCGCGTTCGTAATCACCCTATTTGACGGTTAATCAGCCGAGTGGCCGGAAGACGGGGAAGGTCAGAGAATAGGCAGAGGCGTAAAACAGAGGAGGCAAGACAGCTAGGACAGACAGAGGAGGAGTTGGAACGACGGATAAAACGAGAAGGACGAAGATGCAGAGAAGGGGAGAGAAAAATTGTTGCAGCAAGACACAGAAAGAGGCCACCACTACTGATACGAGAAGAGAAAGCGAGCGAGAGCAACGTGAACGAGAAACAACGAGAGACAGACAGACAGATACGGGGAGAAGGATTCGTGCTAGTTAGTAGAACGTGTATTGCGTGTAACACAGGCAGAGACGGACAGACAGACAGAGACGGACAGACAGACAGAGACATAGACAGACAGAGACATAGACAGACAGAGCATAGACAGACACACAGAGACAGAGACAGAGAGAGAGAGAGAGAGAGAGGGGGGGGGGGGAGCGGAGGAGGGGAGAGAGCGCATATCACAGTTAAGTGCTCGATATATATCGCACCTGATCAATTAAGCTGCTTATCACGCCGAAATCACTGGTTAGGCTGCCGGCACTCCATCCACCCCTTTTCAACGACGATTATCTCGTGTATCGTTCGATCGGCCCGCGATTCTTTCCCTTGATCGACGTCGGTGACATCTCTGCCCACGTTTCGCGTCTCACACGGTGCGTCTATTGTTGGTTTACGCGACGGAATGATAAACAGGTGGAGTCTGTCCCGAGGGAAGGGTGAACAGAACGGTGGCAACGAGCCTTCGACCCTAGCGAGTCCCGCTCCTCGCACGACTGACTGAAGCCTAGAATCGAGGCTTGCATCCACCCCCTCCCACGACCCTTCACCCCTTTCAACCGTTGGGGAGGCCACGCAAGTGGCGCCACGAGCTTGCGAAAGCTCGCTTCATCCCCTTCAGCCCCTTCAGCCCCTTCAGCCCCTTCAGCCCACCCATTCTGCATCCTACCATCGAACGCTGCTCTTATCTACGGGGTGGCGCGCGCGGTTAAATTCTGGCATGCTCGCGAGCCTCGTGCTAGCACGGTTTACATCGTTTGGCCCATCGGACCGCCGTGATTTTCATTTCCTTCCACCGTATCGTACAATTCCCGGTGTCTTCGTTACAAGATCGGCAAGAAATATTTTTCCTTCTTGCATTCCTATCCCCCTTCTTCCCTTGCCCTAACCTGCTCTTCGCTGATTCTTATAATTATTTAAAGAGGTTGCTCTACAGCTAGTATCCTCGACGACGACGACGAACCCTCTTTATCCGACAATTTGCAGCACCATCTAACGCGTGTTATATCTGTCGAGCTTATTCGCCACAGGCAATTTCAAAATTTCAATGTCGAACGTTGATTCGCCTTGATAATTATCGATCGAATCTAATAATTGATCGATAATTTACATTCGGTCGTCGCACGTTCGAATGGTCTTGCCCGAGGAGATTCTCTGTGATTGTTGTTCAGCGCACGCTTGACACGAGTATCGGCCGATGATTGTTCGAGAATCGTTCCGCAATCGGTAGTTCGAGAGATACTTGGTATCGCGCCACTCCATGTCCATTGCACGTTACACGGTAATTTACTTTTCGTTCTGTATGACAGCAAATTCGTCCTTCATCTGTGGAACAACGATATCGAGCGTTCGCTTGCGAAATAAACGCTGAAACGGATAAAACATTCGATGCGTCGTGCATTTTGTACTTTGTTGTTCGAATTAGATTCGCCGAAGCTCTGTCGGTAATGAAATTACGTGCATTTCGTGCGCGGTTTTCTCCAGCCGCCTTTTTCGTCGCACCATTTTCATTCAGCCACCTCCTTCGACGCGTTCCTTTCTCTCTCCCTCTCCCTCCCTCCCTCCCTCCCTCTCTCTCTCTCTCTCTTCCAGGAACAACCACCTGTAACAACCCTCCCCCCCGGAGACAGACGTTCGTTTCAAAGTGCACGCCCTCTCCTACTTTTATCATCTTCCTTCAGCCACCCTCCTCTCTTAGACTCAGCCTTGGCGGCCCTTTCCGCTCTTCGTCCGATCGACTGGATCGCAAATCGCACCAGACGATCCATCAAAAGACCATGCAGCCATACAGTTCCCTCTTTCTCCTTCGTTTACCCCTCACTACCGACGGCACCTTCCAACTTATCTTTTTCTCGACGTAGTTTACATAATTTTCGACTTGGGAGCTTCCTTACTTTATGGAACGCGAATGAGAAAAAGACGAACCGATGGGCAAGATCTCAGTTATAAATGAGAGATAATATTCAAAGAATTGGGATAAATGCATTTTTGCCACAAACGAGATAAAAGCGCCATACGTTATATCCGTATTTATCTTAAAGGATTTTAAATATTTTAGTCAAAATACGCGTAATGTATTATATCGTCTCTTCGGAGGGATGATTGCAAGATAATTTTATTGTTAATTTCATTGCTATTCTTTCAATGTTACAATGTAGTTTTATTTTCTCATTTGTATCGCTTTTCCTTAAAGTTGCCGTAATCTTAAAAATGTTAGGCGTTCGAAATGATTTCCAGCACCAAATAGAAACTGCGTGATGAATCGATCTTGTTGCTATCCTCGAAAGTTTTTCATTTAAATCTTCTAACTTCTTTTCCATTTATTTTGTCGGACCTTCCGTAGATGGAATAGATCAATCTTGCGCGGCAATCCATCAAAAGAGCTTGCGATGCGTTTCAGTGTGTTTTCGGCACGTTTATTTGTTACCGTGTACATCGTTTCTTTAACAACGTGTTTTCCCTGATGGAGAAAAGAGTATCGCGTGCCCTTCTTTGTAGTATTCGTGGCTTGATAAAACATCCAAGATTTAAATAAATTTTGTCCGTTGACGTTCACGCGACCGACAGACTTTTCTTATGTTTTCTAAAACATTGCGCGTTCCTACAACATTGAGATTTCCGTATTTGGCTACAAAGTTGCAACGTTATTATTCCGCGAATAGATCGAACGTTTACTTCTCTGTACGCGTAACTTAAAGTTACAGGAGAATTGAAGTTTCTAAACACAATGCGATCGAATGCAACTCCGCTTCTATGTATACGTATAGAGGGCTGTGGCTTCGAGAATCGCTCTTTTCTCAAATTTCGAATCGGCGACATCACATGTGTTTCTTTAATATTAATCCACAAGATGCATCCTTCCTGTTTAACTTCTCTCCTCCACCCCCCACCTCCTCACTCTCACTCCCACTCTCTCTCTCTCTCTCTCTCTCTCTCTCTCTCTCTTGTTTGACGTGGTCATTATTTGTTCGGGAATTTAAAAAGAAATATGACTGACTACCGCGTTGATTGTCAGCGGACAAAGACCACGATATTTCCTTTGCACGAATCTGATATCGTATTCGTGCTACGATACACGGTTAAATCGAGAGAGAAATCCGATAAAAGCCGCAATAAAAAGTGCTTCGTTCAGTGCACATATCGAAATTGAAAAACTCTCGACTCGGTGCTTCGTCACGTTACTATTGTTGTTGTTGTTGTCATTGTTATTATTACTTTTATTACTGTCGTCGTCGTCGTCGTCGTCGTCGTCGTCGTCGTCGTCGTCGTCGTCGTCGTCGTCGTCGTCGTCGTCGTCGTCGTCGTCGTCGTCGTCGTCGTCGTCGTCGTCGTCGTCGTCGTCGTTGTTGTTGTTGTTGTTGTTGTTGTTGTTGTTGTTACTATTGCTACTGTACGCCTGTAGTTCTAGTCGTTTCACGGTACAAATGCTGCACCGTGCGGTCAAGTGCTGAAGTTAACCACAGCTAGCGTATACAAGAACCTGTAAAATTAGGGATCTGCCCTGTTCGATTGCACACTAGCATAGACAAGAACCTATTTTAATTGTACGGTCCTATACGGAAGAGTTCGTATCCACTTTTCCATCAGAGATAGGCAAGTATGAGAATGACAAGATCGCGCGATAATAAAACTAATTGCGAGTTGCTTAAGAAAGAGACATTGATCGTTTACTACATTTTCTTTAGTGAAGAAAACAGAATAATCCGTTCCGATGCAATAATTTTAATATATTTCTTATACGCGACAATGTTTTAGATTTAACGTTACACTTACTTTCGTCGCGATAATGTTTTTGTTATAGTAAAACCCAAATATCAGCTTTTTAATAGTAAATTGGTGAACAGCGAATAACATTTCTGACGAAATGTACGTATCTTTGGTATTTGCCTTGCATGCGTGTTCATTTACATAGACGATAAAAATAAGAAAACCAATTGACTATAGACAAGGTGCAACGACACGAAGACGTAACGACTAATTTCTGTAACTAACCACGTAACTAATCACGCTTTTTATCCATCTTACTTTCATCATTACTGACTCGAATTTTTTAATTCTGTAAGTTTTGACAAACAAAGCGTGAAACAGGTATGGAGAGATGATATTTAAGACTGAGATAGAAATCGGTAACTAATTATGTATAATTTTACTGATTTTCCCAGGTTATTATCACATATTCGATTAACTTTTTAACGAGTAGTACGTATGTGCTGTGTTGTAGTTCGATTCGTACCTGAGGTAACATTAACTAAATATGTATTTAAAATATGTTAAAATATACGTTTAACGTAGAGAACCTGCGGTTGGCTAACCTTTTCTAAATTCAATCTTCTAGTACATTACTTCTCAAACATATGCTTATTGTCCAACTTTGTTTGTAATAGATATTACTACTACTAATATTTTTATTTCATTTGTTTTCTTATTTAGAAAAGCAGCACAACGTTTCATTGTATTTTAAACGATCGTTAAAATTCTGCTTTATATTGATAATTGAATGAAACTGTAAATATATCCTGATCAATTTTTTTCTACAAATGCATGCTGAACATTTGCTTGGAATTCATTACGATTGTCAAAACTTTCCGTTAAAATCTTAATTTTCTGTCAGAAATGCAAAAGTAAATCTACGTTGCTTCCAGCTCTCTACGTTATATATGTAATATCAATGATCTTTGCACGTTCAACTATAAAAATCATTCAACGGAAATAATTTGTTTAATTATAATCTATTTCTCATTCCATCTGACTGGCGACCCAACCACAGGATTAATGTCTAGCTTCTGTTTGTGAAAACAGGCAAAAAAATATTCGCCAAATAAAAAAATATTTGAAACTTCGAGAAGAACGGAGACCTCGAGATAAAGAATTATACTGCTTTATGATCTTTGAACTCGACGAATATGAATCCACGATTCAGTGTTTTGTCATATACACTTGGATACAGGAAGGATATCAGTGATGCCCTCGAGGATCTTGTTCAACTCTTGCATAAATTCTTCCTTTCATTCGTTCTTGGGTACACTACCGAAGAAAAGTCGGCCATTATCAACCGACTTAACGACGCCGATACGATGTCCAAGTCTGATTTCGTTAACCGTCGTGTTTTGCGAACGCGCTGTTCGCTACTCTTGAATCTTGAAAAACAAGGCAAATGCATATCCGCGAGCTGATCCAGAAAATTCGAGCATCGATCGCAATTCGATCAAACGACCGAACGTTTCGAGCATTGGTATTAATTCGACCTCGTAACAATCTCGTGGAACGCGGCCAAGAAAAAATTTCAACATCTTTCACGCGTTGCTTTCCGCCATGAATGATTTCTCCAGCAATTAAACGGCGTTGTCCATTTTCTTGCACCAATTCGTATTTCGTTTTTTGCAACATTTCCAACAACCTGATCGTCAACTGGCACTCTCCCACAACATTTTCCCACGTTTTTTTAGTTATATCCATTATGAAGCGAAATAATGAATTTTTATCGCAAATTTACGCACAACAAAAAAACGATCTAAATAAGCGGGCTGTCGAGAATTAACTGATCCTGCTATGCTTTTTTCCTTATTCCCTTCCTTCTTCTGCTTACCCGCTCAACCATACAGAATTCGTTAATATACTCACGTGGTGGAACTTTATTCCTCAAATGGACCAATCGCAAGCATCTTACTGCCAATACAGCTACATGTTCTCAGGTAGAGGAAGATAACAAACACATCTACAACAATAACTTATTTCTAACAATTGCTTATTTCTGTATATGTATATGAACTTACGAAAGTACTAGTTGCAACTCATATAAGCAGTGTCATTGTGACACATTGTGACAGGAATTTATTTGCTACTCAAACGTTGTAACAAATAGATTACAAAATTAACTAGCATAGTTGTAGAATGCGAACAGAGTGGGCAAGGGCTATTAAAATTAAGGCTCTTACCTAACCGACAATCTGTGTCCATTTTATTTATTATCCGTTTATTATCTTGTCTATTTTTCAACCAATTTTATTCAATCAAATTACATTATGATATGACGCTTACTAAATTTCTAAACGCAGATTTCGAATTCATAAATTTTGTACATGCAGATTATATTAGCTTACGCTTACTTTACTTACGTGTTTACTTTGTACACGTATCTTCGCGTTTCACAATCAGTTTAGCGTATTATTTCTTTATTTGAAACATAATATCGAAAATATATCCTATCCAGGAATTTCCAGGGCTCTTGTCGCGTAAGTATATGTATGTGTAAGTATGTATACGTTCGACTTGCCAGACGGCGTCTCCTCCCCTCTCCTTACCAACTGTAATTATCTATGTAAACAGTGGTGCGACCGGGAGCTCAATCTAGTGTCGAAAGTGGAATCGATTAGACGTATTTAGTGTCACTCCGCGACAGGTGTTGATTATTTTATTGCGTAGCAAATGCTTCAATGCTTCAATGCTTCCATAACCATCCTTCCACCACTGATACACACGCTACTGTAAACTTCGTTTAACTAAGGTACATTTTTATTCAATAATTTACTAAAATCTCTTGTACTCTGGCATTTGATTATCTTATTTTCTTCGATCGTCTTTCTCTTTTCTTTTTATTTTTTTTTTTTTTTTTTTGTTTTCGTCATGTACCGGTAGCTCGTATTTCAAGCTTTCAAGATGCAATTTAAGCTTGATTGTTTCATTTTATTTTAATATTTCCTCTTTTGTGCAAATTATTGCTTGGTTGCGAGGGAAACTTCGGAGCATTAATAAAAGAATGGTGCGAAATTCGAAAGGACGAGATGAAAGTCAAAACCTAAGGAAGACAAACGTATGTATACGTTTGTTTTCTGTATTTAATTGGATAATTGGTAATATTTATTCAGTATTCAATCGACTTCGTTTCTCATATTCGAAGAGTATTATTAAGTGTTATCGTAATATTAACGTAATTAATATGTAATATAACAAATTCTAAATTCACGGTTTATTAAGAATATCAAGATGAAAAAGGCAAGATTAAAGAAATTCCTTTCTTTATTTCGAAGAAATTGTATAAATTGTTTAACATTAATTTTACATAGATTCTCTGGTTTTTGTTTCATTTGAGTAAGAAATTCAATTAATATTTTCATTTTGCTTCGTTATTCGTAAATCGTATATAACAAATTGTTATTTCGATCTTTTCGACAGTTTTCATTACATTCGAGAAAGTACGTTATCGCGGACAGGTTCGAACAGTCTATGCGCATCGCGTTTTTTTTTTTTCATATTGCGCTGCTTTGTTTAACTGTCGGAGCAAGCGCGCCATGTTTTATTGGAACGAAGTCACGTAATACGCGAAGCATTTGAATCTATAATGGCGGACATTCAATTTGACGGATAATTGTTACAAATCGATCGTATTATGAAATATTCATATACATATTTGACAATAATAGAAAATACTATATTTTCTTTCGTATTCTTCTTATGATTTTAATATTTATATTTTTGTATCCTTGATATGATACAGCGTACTATTTTTGGTAAATGGATAATAATTAATTCGGTAACACACAGCATGATCACTTATAATCAGTCATCAAGTAAAATCAGTTATAATTGCATTCAGAGTATTCGTTAATGTTTAGTGTAGAGATAGGGTATTCAAGAGGTGGACGAGTCGCGGGGAGCATCATGGTGAGCATCCTATGTCGAATGTCGTAGCGTTAGGATCTGTCAATTTCCGTTGTTCGCGACGTATTATTGTATTTATTATATTTGCCTATTATGTAATAATTATAAAGTATAAAATTTTATCTTCAACAATAAACTGTATATATACTGTTCCATGTTTTGTTACAGATATTTCAGAACCTGTACTTCTACCGTAAGGTTTGATCATTCTTGCGGGGTGACGGCCTTCATGATGGTTTCTTCCGAACTACTTCAACATCGTCGACATCGTTCTTCGCATGTAACTGTGAGTCGTATGCTTTTTTGTCTCTCCAATCGCTCAATCATGTCGTAGGACGAAAGATCCAAATCGACACGGGCGACTGGTTGTATCACGTAGAATTGTTTACAAGCAAAGTGACTACGGCTATTTATCATACCCGTGGGTGGTAATATACATATTTTCTTTCTGTGTATTTTATTTACTAGTTCATCAACATTTCTATCAACATGAATAATGCTGTGTAACGTTAGTGATTGATTAATTAATTATAAATGAAGATAAACATATTCATACGGATATAAGTACGCGTATGAATAAAATGTGAATATCTAAATAAATAATAAATATTGAAATTCGCGATCGCAATCGTAATTAACTTTATTAAATAGTAGTTTTATTGATTTTGGTATGAGTAAAGACGACATAGCTTTTTATCTTGTAGTTCTTTTCGCGTAAAATATCTTTCTCAATTGTCAAAAGCTTAGAAAGTTGTCATTGTATTTCTTGAAGTTTATCTAATGATATTAAACATTGCATTTAATTGTGCGTTAGGACGAACGATTATTAGACATATTCGTATTGTGATCGTAAGATATCGGTCGGTATCATTGGAGCGACCACGTTCTATGGATAAGCTAGAATAGATAAAGCGACTTGTTTTATTGGCAAGGCCGCGATCCTGTGTTCCCAATTTTATTTGCTGTCGGTATTTTTCAACGCGTGAATTTTTATTCTTCGTCCTAACTTTTATCGTCTTAACCGCTCCTTATTGAAGGTTTGAATCTTTAGTTTTTGGGAAAAATAAACTTTCACGATTCGCGATTATACGAGGTACGATAGGGAAGCACTTGTTTTTACTTTCTTCTTATTTCATAATTTTATGATTTTATTACTATTCTCTTTCTATATATCTTATATAAGATATAAATTAAATACTGCATATGGCCATAAGATAGCGGACGTTGCTACGATGCTTTGATCAGCGGTCAGTGAAAAATTAGTGGACAGCGTGAACAGTAGTCTTAAATGTACAAATAATGGTAAAGATGATTGCACGATCGGTGTATGTATATTGCGGTTTATTAATGTACTGAATATTTGACTATTTAAATACTTTGGTGGTTATTGCGAAATGTATGATTGCAGTAGGTATCTTGTAATTTTTATATACGTTTTGAGATCCGTTTCAAATTTTACCGATACAATCACACAATGATTATTAATTACGATAATCGTGTCTCGTTACAGTGCTAACGAGATTTCCAAATCGTCCGCCATGTATTTTATCTCAGTATCCGGTGTTGTAATGGCTGTACAAGGTGGTGAAATACAGAACGTACAAAAACGTCTGTGTGAATCAATTAAATATCATAATAACATAACACATAGAATAAAAGTTTATAGGAAGATTAGTAGCATTTTATCTTAGTTCTACTTGCCTACTTCCCCATATACATATATATATATATATGTATATATATAGTAAAAATTGCTTAAAATGTAAGTGAAAAACGAACCAGCATGCGTACGGAGGGTTGAATATATTGAAATACTATATTTATTATAACGAAATATAATTATACATATATTATAATATGTACATGTATATATATTTTGAAATATTTGAATATAATACGAGTATAATAAATACATGTAAATTTTTTTTTTTTTTTTTTTTTTTTTTTTTTTTTTTTTTTTTTTTTTTTTTTTTTTTTTTTTTACTATTTGTAAGATTCAACAGATTATCTATATGTGAAACCTGTTTGTGATTCTGTTTGTGAGGGACAATATTCGATTAATTTGAGATTTAAACAGCATAAGGCGCCTGTGAAGAAACAGAGGATTTACGTTTAACAAATTCCTTATGGATTTTAAAACGTACGGTGTATCGTATATTAACGTAAATAATTTTTCAAATTTCTGTAAAACAGTACATAAAGTAAGTCTTATCATACGTGTATAATTAAACGATGTACAATTGACAATCACCTTTGTTCACTTTTGTTAACAATTAATTTCTTTAATATATTAGTCTAAACTTGTTTAAAACTTTAGCAGGTAGAAACATTTAGACGAGAAACATCTGTATATTACGTACATAGAATGTTCGATGCTCTATATTCGAGCGTCTTTTTAATTACATGTGAATGCGAATATGAGTCGTGTAAGGATAAGACTATAGTAAGCTATTTTTAAAGCACAGTCTTATCCTTTCAATACAGCAAAACGATACAATTAATGAAAAAAATTGTCTTCTTATTTTCATATTTGCTGAAATATAGAGATAAATGTACATGCATACGTACATCTAGGAATATAGTCTATGTGTTTGTGTGTGTGTGTGTGTGTGTGTGTGTGTGTGTGTGTGTGTGTGTGTGTGTGGGTGGGTGGGTGTGTGCGCATATTTATATTTATATACTTTTTAATTTAACATATATGAATCGACATATAATCGAACGATCTTAATTTCTCTATTAAATATTGTATAGACGTAAATGACGTACAACGTAGTTTTCAAGAGTTGTTGTAGTAACAAGAAAGATCGACGTATCTCTGAAAAAAAAGCTGTTTCTGCCGTTTTCTAAAATATTGATCGCAACGGAATGAAATAAAATGCTTGATAAAGGATAACGGAAAAAATACAAAATAATAAAAGTATTTTTCAAACATACTTTTATCCGTATATACGTACATGTATATACAGTGGCTCACGAAAGTATTCGAACGCTGTAACGCTGTTGTTGATAGTTTCTCATCTTTCTTTGCACCGAATGTAAACATCATTGCTAAATGAAAATATTGGTACGTTCGCTTGATGTTAGGATATCGTATTAACGTATAAATACTATTATTAAATAGTACCGCTAAACTGATAATAGGAAATGTTTGGTTCCATTAAAAATATGAATTGAAGAAAAAATTAGTGTAAACACGAGTCTTGTTTAATGATAACAATAGAATTTGAAGTTGCATCTTCAAGTCTTTCGCGTATTACTGCAATTAACGGAACTTTCCGTTCTTGTCAGTTATATCTGGTTATACGTATACGTCGATCGATCATTATGCTACATTGATGTTTTCGATCATGTAATTGTATTTATCAAACGGACGTTATTTTGCGTTAGCTATTTTTTAAACGCGTTTAATATTGGCGCCGAATGAAATATATTAAGAAGTATTTCGTGACAGTTTCTAACTTTAAACTGTATCGAGCTAACGTTAGTCTATGATTTTTATATTTATATTTCCTTAATTTAAAGGTTGTAAATTTCATTTGATGCGATATGATAAATGAATTCATTAGTTATATTTAAAATGATAAAAAGATAGGAAAAAATAGGTGTACTATCGATGATAAGAAAAGAGCGTATAGATTATGCAGCTATATCCATAAAATAAACACAAGAAAAGACTTTAAATTATGTTGTTGGAAAATACTATCGCACCTGAGGTTTTCCCGGGATTTTCTACTCCGCTTTATTAGATAGAACATTTTTCAACACAATGATTTAAACAATTAATGAGATCTGTTGCGTCTAGTCGGATTATGTATGTTCTTTTGTGCGCTCTTATCGTTACAAGACTGAGCGGACAATTGATTATGCGATTAACTGTATAACGAAACGACGATTAGAATCATCAATCAGACGCGTCGTCGATTTGTTCATTTTTATCGACTTAATTGAAAAAATAATCAAGTTTGAGCTAATTAGACGCATCGAAGAACTCGTATCTTTTTTTTTTTTTTTTTTTTTTTTTTTTTTTTTTTTTTTTTTTTTTTTTTTTTTTTTTTTTTTATCAGCCTCGATAATCGTGGATCTGTTTTTCTCATGAAATGTAAATTCTTTCTTCCTGCGAACGCGCATATTATATATTATATATTATATTATATTATATATATTTTATCGTATTCGATATTCTTCATTCCCGTCTTCTTCTACGATTGCGTTTGCTTTTTCGTGCAACCATGCACAGGGATAAGCAATAACTATTTACGTTTTTACAAGAATTTTATGAGAATCCAACGTGACAATAAAGATATTTAAAAATATTTTTACAACATATACGGATAACAAAGCTACGGATACGAATTTAGACGCTTGTAATGTGTAAAAGAACGATCAATTGCCCGTTTCTTCGAAGGATGGGAATGATTAAATTCTGAGAAAAATATCGAACGTGTAATTCTTTAACACGTTTTACGTAGTGTGCAGATGCACGTTGAACTTTTCACTCGAATCACTGAGATTTTCAACGTATCTGCATTTATAAGCGTAAGAAATAATAGCGAAATACAAGAGAGGCTGAAACGGTGTGTGTAGGATAGAACGTGTCGAAAGAAGTTGTCGTAAAAAAACGGAAGAGAGATTCGCATTTGCCTGTTGGAATTCAATCGTTTCGTAGTAAAGCTTTGGTTGTTTGTACCGTTTAAGCGTAATAAGAAGAATAACAGTCCTGTTGTTTGCGAGATTTTGTTACGTAATCGTACAACTTTCGAACGTTGTGCATTTTTCTTACCGACACGGCGAGCTTTTCCGCAACCGACGCAAATTCTAAGCAACCTGCTCGTACTTGACTTTATTAATGTTGCTGGCTAAGCAACAAGCCAAGAAGACCCCTATAAGCGGAAAGAATGCAACGCCCACTGCTATTCCAGCAACCAAGCCGATGTTGCCGCTTATCAATCGTAAGACGCGAGTGTAGCAACCCTGAAAATTTTGATTTCAATTATTGTAACCTTTTGCTTCGAACAACTTAAATAAATGACTTCCTATGACTAGCTTGAAATTATAAGAAACGTGCCTGAATCCTTGTACGTATGGACATTTTACATACTGCATGACAGATCGAATGTTTCCTTATAGAATAGTATAACATGCGTATAAATAGTATAATGTAAAGCGAGTGACAAGAAACAAAATATATTCGTAAATATCTTTGTTATAGGAAAATCGTGTTGTTCGAAGAGGCACGCGTAACGACGAACAAAATCTTTCTCAACGTAATTTGTATTTCCCCGAGTAAGATGTTTTAAAACAGTTTCTAAATCGTTATCTCTAGATTATGATTCACCCATTTTCCCTTTATTCGACTTTATATCGCTTTCGTTTTTATCTTACCTGAGTGTAAATGTCCTTTACGTCATTAACGTTGCACACGTCTTCTGCCACTTTGCAGCAAGACAGTGGAATTTCCATCGGTGGAGACATATCGGACCAATCTGTGAAACCTCTGTTACCGCAGCACTGCAACTAAAATCAGAGCCCGCTACTTATGCAACGATTCAATCCGTTTATAGTCGAGTCGGCAATATGGATCGTCGAGGAGGTCCAGACGAAATTTTCACCGTTCAATATCTTGGAGAAACGAGGGTGTTCGGATGCTGTTTCCCGTTGCCGCGTCTAAAAAAAGCTCACACCCTACGAGGCTTTCACTGCCCAAATGCCGTTTATTTCGTTTAGCTCTGAATATTAGCTGCGAATAGTACGAGGATAAAACGAGCGCTGTACTTTCGGCGATCCATGTTGCCGCCCCACGAGTCTCTTAGCAGTTAATGCACTTTTTTATACGCATAATAATTTTTACTTTGCTATACGATATTCCAATCTCTTGGCGACTGCCTCGATGTTTCGTACGGCTCGCACGTTTCTCATACGTTAGTAAGGGATTTCACTACTCGAAATATCTCGGTTGCTTTCAACGTTTAAGGAAAGCTACGCTAGCTGTAATCGCTAAATAGTACGTAATATTAAAATTATAGAATTTGCTTTTCAGAAGAAGCAACATACGTCTTAGGTTTGATTTGATTGAACGGATGGTACGTTAGCTTCTATTGGTTGTATTAATACCAGAGATAGCTGTGTACTTAAACACCTGTGGCAACACAAATAGCAGGTAATTACCGTTTTCTAAGATGTATTTCTGTAAGAATACCTATCGTGTAAAATAATATGTCACATAATGAAAGTAAGTAGGTAATCGAAGCATCGATAAATATAAATTACGCGGAGTAAAAAAGCGACATTGAATAAAATAAAAAATTATAACAGAAATAATTTGCTCTGTGGTTATTTTGCTAGTTATTTCGCTACTTATTTGTAGTTATTTATATAGTAAATATTAAATATACGTTCGCTTACTGTAGACTGCATAGTGTCGATGTGGATGGTCTTGGTCTCGTCGTGCTTATAGGCGGACATAGTTTGATTGAGATCGTGGTCGAATTTTTCGTTTAAATTGGTACGGTAAGCATAAATCGATGCACCAGCCGCAAGTTCCAGTAATGCAACGATAGCTAAGAATGCACCGTACTGCAAAAAAAAGCTTTTAGTAAATAGCTGGTAAAGTGAAGTTCCATTCTGTAAGGTTAATGATTAATATAAGTGATTAATTGTAGATTAATAAGTGAACGTATTTAAGGACAACGGATTTCACAATCGAATCGATGATACGCGTTTGGGAGAAATCAAGAAAATTAAAATTAATGTCAATCAGAAATGTACAAGACATCGAGCTCGGTCGGAATAGTTTTCAAATAATATCATTCAATAACGTTACCATATTAAATATAACGTTGAACGCGTACGAACCATTACGCTTTTATTCATACGGTTTAAAATGCAATTAGTGGTACAACAACTGGTGGAGGTAGAGGCTGCTTTGAAACACGTTTGAAACACGGTCAAATGACAAGCGATACGTAAGCGAGCAAGTTACTGCTAAACGTTTAAGGCCCTTAAACGTTTAATTAAAAAGGTCTAGTCGAATAGACTACAAATTCTTAGATTTTCTGGTCAAGTAGGAGAACGCGACAGCCTTTCCCCCCGGCACTCGCTGTTAACCGATGTTGGAACGTTGAACAATCTTGTTTCGAACAGCGGATAGATAGGGACAGCGGATATAACGCGAACCCTACTTGGCAAACCATCCTGCCGGTTTCTTGAAATCTTCTCTGCCAATCTTCCGGCCAATGAAATTAAACGACTCGCGGTCAAATCTTCCGGATTCAACACCGTGTACGACTTTGAAATGCGAAACATTCTGCTTCTGTTTATTACTATCGAAGAACGGTGGGAAACGGTGGCGTAAACATAAGCGTGAACATAAAACTACAAATATAAGCGTAGAATGTTACTCGAATGCAATTGTTATTTCATTGAAGATTCAACGAAAGAAAGCGATTTATTTTAATGCATGTTTCAATTGTACGTGTAAATGTTTATTATTCTCAAATATACTTCAAAATTAGATGAAAAGAACATACGTACTTGTTCGCTACATCGATGTTTTCTACTTTTATTAATTTTTATTAATTTGTATTAATTCTCGTCAATCTATAAATATCGTATATATAATTATATATAATTATAGGTATAATTGTGAGCACTGTGTAATAAATGTGAGTGTAATAAATGCCGTGGTAAATGTTGCGCAGATGAATTGGATAAAATAAAATGTATGCCAATCGTTTGCTTTCGTACAAGAGAATCGTATAAGGGAGAGTCTATCTAAGTAAATAGCGAGCAAGTATGATATAATTCGCTTACCAGGAATAAGAGGGCTGGATGGCCGCGAGTTGTGCAACAGCAAGCGAGCGTCGCTGTCAAAGTTAAAATACCGCCCAGGCAAACCAATGCCAATAAAGCTGCCCTGCTGTTCTCAGGACTTACGTCCATGTAATCGTGAAGTTGAATTCGCATCCAAATTCCGATGCATAGTAGCAATATGCCAAATACCTAAGTGATTTACACAAATGATTTACGTAAATTTGACTTACGTGTACAACCAAGTGAAAAAAGATGGCACCTGCGCTATACGTGTAGCTAAAACACGATCTTGTCTAGTGGAAAATTCAAATTGGTATCTTCCTCTATAGTAACAATTATAGGGATTAATTATTAGAATGCCAAATAATACAATTATTACTAGTACAACGGCAGAAATATTTTATTTTTTACGAATGTCGTAACTCTTATTTTTAGTAAACTATTAGGTTTCGCTTAATTTAGCTTGGTTCGAACAGATGTTGTGCGATCAACGATTTCTCAGGGAAAAAAGTTACGATAAGGTTGACGATAACGTTCATCTACATAAGAGCAGGATGTTGATAGCACGAATAACCTATACACACCGATAACAAACCAAATGATATCTCGCTGGTGCGAGGTAGTAAATTTGTTTAACTTCTCCAACTAAATAACAAATACTTCACGATATTAAGTTTAACCAAGTAACCAAATTCTATACTAAAATACCAACTTAATCGCGTAACTAAACTCGTCGGTTACTCGTTGGATACATTCTTTTCCTGTAACGCTAATAGAACGTAATTTTATCTTCAGCAATACCGATACTTTCAGTCGTTGTCGAACAATTTCCAACTATCGCAAAGTATCCTTGGCTATATTGATTTTCGGCGTTTATTTAAAATTTCTCATCCACTTATCGCAAAACTCGACGAAACATCGGTAAACTCTCTTTGAAAATGTTCTTGTTCGAAGAAAAATCACCATGTACCCTAATGACTCGAACAACTTTAAAACTGTTGCGTCGTCTTTCCAACTTACGTCCTTTCTACGTAACACAATAACGAACGATAAAAAATGGGACAAGGATGAGTTGAATGGAGAAAGACGTTCGAATAACGCTGTGACATCGGAACGATAATATATCGTGCAACAGTTGAGTGAAAGGTATTCCACGGTTTTCCCGAGTCTACGTGTCAAGGGTGGATTACAGCAAAAGAAACAGCCTCTTACCCACAAAACACAGTTGAACAGTATCAGCAGGCCTTTCATGCAAGCCACCGTGGCCACCGTTTCCCAATCCTTCGTCATGTCGATCGATTTTGAAATTATTTTTTATTCTCGTAGTCCAAGTCGCGTCCTACGATTCAATTTTTAGAGTGTACTACGCACTACATTCTAGAAACAAGTGAGAAGTCGATCGATTTGCAGCAGGATTGCACGAGTTTACGTGTTTGCGTGCGTGGCTAGCCCCACCAACCGTGCATGCGCTCTGTAGGATCCGTCCATCCTGTTTTAACGGCTTCTACCAATAAAACAGAACGCGATTTCCGCGTTAAAATTATTTTAGAAACGTTGTTGATTTGAACTGACACGGCAAGCGAACGTTATTCCACGTGAAATCTCGTTTTCTCCGATAAAACTTGAATTACACGTAGTTTCTTCGAAACACGATGCGCCTTACTGTCCAAAAGTTTGCGACCAGGTATTAGATGAGAAAGAATTTACATTTTCCAATGGAAAATTACGCAGCTAAATGTAGACGATTGTCGATGAGAGATATCTGTCGAATATTCCTCGTTAGATTACCGATCTGTAAATAAAATAAATCTTGTCAAAATTGACGTGTCACGCGTATGTAGTTTCCGTGTTAGCGAATACATGATTTAATATCAAGAAAAAAAAAGTTCACCTTTGACTGAATAAGAGCTGATTTGATAACTGTATTAGCGACGGATTATAACATGATTATTTGTATATGAAACAAATGTAATCTATTTGTCACCATACAGTTGCGAGGAATACGGTTCATAAAAGCATGATTAGAGCCTGAAACAAAAAGGTTGTATTCTAATAGAGTGAGACGATGTTTAATTTTATATATATATATATATATATATATAAATATATATGTGATGCAGTTTTCGCAGTAATTTAATAATAAACTCGGACAAACCACTTCATTGTCACCTACGACTAGTTGTTATTTGACCGTTCCATATGATCTTCTTGATCTTGAAATGTCATTGATTTCTCGCTCGGTGTTCGTTTCCCCTGCGTTACTCGTTACGTTCGTTGACCAAAGGCTCCGTAACATCTGCCTATTTTTAAAATTAATCACTCGATTATAGAATGTTATCATTCTGAAACTATAATGAACATTAAATGTCACGTTAAACAGAGTATGAAATTCGTTCCACCTACAGGAACCATTTTTTCTCGGTGTGCTGCGTTATTGTAAGGGACAGTGTGAACTTGCGAGGAATACTCTTGAGAGCAACCACAATTTATCTCTTGAATCATTATCGCATGTTAGAGAGGATCCATTTTTGACGTAAGATCGCTTAGCTTAGTGCTATTCAACTTTGAAACTATTTAGGATGGATGAGTTCTTACCGTTAGACTGCATCCATCTGATAAATTTGGCCGAGCAGTGTACCGCCCCTGTTATTTCCTATCAAAAATCCAAGTCCATATCGGACGATTCTCCGATATAGCCTTGTATCACTTTGAGACGAATGGTTTCATCTTCGCGCTACGCAATCACTGCGACAAACATTTTTCTACAAAATTAACGAACAACGAACTCTTCGTAGTTGATTCCGGTTGATCACTTGGAACTTGCACTTGGAAAATAGATTACGTATTTTATTTCTATATGTATGTATATCGCTGTTTCAATCTTCCCATAAATTTTTGCGATTCTTGCGTGCATTTCGTTATGCTCAGTTTCATCACAGTCAGTTTCACGATAGTCCCTTCAAGTTGAAACATAAGACTAAATGCCCGGCTAAACTCGAAATATCCGTATGTCTGATACATAAATAACGACGCGAGAGAGCCTGCCAGTCTTGGAAGAAACGCGTATCGCTAAAGATCCATGTACCTATAAATTATCACGTTCTCTACCTCTCCAGCTATTTCATAAGTATCGCCTTTTGTAAGTAGCGCGAGTAATCTCTCGTATAACTAACTGAATATCTAACTTACCGTATCCAGACGTATGTGATTTCCTACCAGTTCCAGATCGTTTTATTACACGTCATGTACATGAACGCTAACTCTGTTGCGTGAGATCGCCTCCCTCTGCACCTGCTTGGTACCGCAACCGGCCTCGATGTATAATGCAAACAATAATTGCCATCGTTGAATCAACCAGCTGCGCAAAAAATCAGCAGTGAAATCAACAACCTCGTCCGCAAGTGTAACGCCGCATATGATTTATTAAATTGTTCGTGCGTACGAGATGATTTCATACGGATTCAACGTCCGTAAACAGCCAATTGTCTTGGACGCGACGTAGCAATGTTCTATCGTCGACAAACTGACCTTCTGTTTGCACTTTATTGAACTCTATTTCGTTCGTTCGTACAAAGTACACAGTCTCTTGAAACTATGCCGAAAGCAATGACGCCGGAGAAAGTGATCGACATCATTTGGTTTAGCGTAGCTTTGACTTTCTGCTGGCCGCTTCCTACCAATAGCAGCGGAACGCGAATTCTGGTTCACAAGATTTTACAGATCAGCAGCGTTATCAGCGCTTGCATGCTTCTCCTGCCTCTGCTATATTCGGTTTATCTGCACCTACACGATATAATCATTGTTTCCGAATGTATCTGCCTATCTTTAGGTGTGAGTCAAATTGTGGTTCAGTCTATTATCTGCTTGATCAATCACGATTCTCTGCAAGTAAGTTTTTATTTACTTCCACCTTACGTTCGATTCAAAAAGATAGGCGCTTTAACAACGGGTTACAGCACGTAGTCGAGGAAATGCTAATCTGTGTTGAACAAGCGCGAGAATACGAAAGGGAAATTTTTTCCAAGCATATCGCGCGATGCAGCGTCTTTTATGCAAGTTCTATTATGTGCATGTACCTGGCTGCGACTGCTTTTTCGATAGGACCTGCAGTCTTGCCGCTATCCTTCCCAAGCGAAGCGGAATATCCATTTCGCGTTAATTATACGCCAGTGTACGTTATCATATACATGCAGCAGTCTATCCTCAGCTATCAATGCGTTGCGCATATATGCCTGAGTATGTTTGGATCGCTTCTGCTTTGGTTCGCTGCCGCGAGATTCGAGTGTTTAGCCATGGATTTAAGGAAGAGTACAGACGTTAGTACGCTGATCGTTTGCGTTGAGAAACAATTGCATTTGAGAAGGTAACGGTGAGATTTTACGACGACGAAGCGCGGACGAAGCGGAGCGCTCGTGTTTATCGCAAGTTCTTTTGTTTCTAGATACGCGAAACAAGTGGTGGATAATTTTCGTTTCATAGTGCTCTACGCTATAGGAGTAAGCACGTCTGCTNTGGTAAGTGAAACTTGTAATATTTTGTGCGGCCAATTCACTAAATAGTTTACGTATAGGATGTACCGCCAATGGTGAAAATACAGTTCGTAACTGTATGCCTCACTGTACTTACGGAGATTTATGTATACGCGTGGTCAGCCGATTACATGAAAGATATGGTAAACCAGGTTCTATTGTTTCTAGGGAAAGAGGTAGTAATACGGCCACTCTTATTGATGAAACTCTGATTATATTTGTGAAATGTGTCGATGTGCAAAAAGATATTTAACAGGTGAAAATTGCTTTCGTAATTACTAGCGATTGAAGATGCAGGTGTTAAAAAGGTAAATGAACAATGATACGCTGTAAATTAGAGCTGCTGCTTGTTGTTGTTGCAACGAGATGATGCTCTATGTAATTTCAGAAATAATAGCCTCTTTCGTTTTGTTTCTCTCGTTTCATATTACCACCTCTTTCCTTGTATAATCTATAAGTTATGTTTCTTTAAATACCACTAATCCCTCGTATACCTTAGAGCATAAATGTCTCAAGGAGTGCATACGACATAATATGGTACAAACAGAAGTTAGAAATGCAAAAGAATCTATTGACCATGCTGGAATGTCAGGAACCAGTAATTCTCTCTGTCAGTTGCATAGTACCAGAGCTTTCTTTGCGTTATTTTTGTTCGGTAAGGACCAAATATCGATTGGAAGGAATTGCAGCGTCTTCAAGCTAGCTCCATTTTGTACATATTCTTAGTTATACATACGTATTATTCCAATTTATATAAAAAAAAAAAGAGATCTTTTACTTAGTAGCAAATTCTAAAACGCAATTTTCGTGATTTTGGAGTAAATGGAAAAATATGAAATAGTTATAAAGTTATATAAATTGCCCGTTATAAGTAACAGATATGATAGATTATAAAATTATAAATCTATATCATAAAATAACATCGTTATTAAGCAACGTATAACTTTATAATGTACTACTGAAACTAAACACCCAGACATATTTGACACATTAAAGTTATAATATCTGCTAGACTGATAGGTTTTCCACATAAATAGGTTGTTACTCTCTCAAAAATGTATGGTTCCATCTAAAGAAATTAAGTTGTCCTTGCACCCTACTCGGCTCAGTTAAACAAAACACAAACAGGTATACACGCTGTATACATATACACAAGCAGCATCCCCAAAATACAGCTATCTCTGTATTTTCTTCCTGTAACTATCCAAAAACTGGCGTGCAAATGAAAAGAAAAAGGACCGAATGCACGTAAAAGTGAAAAATAATCCTTTTCAATATATAAATTTCAACCTTTTGCGGTCAGTGTGGAGTCGGTGTCGATTGTAACGCAAACAATTTACACAAATTTCCAGTTACACGATAATCTATTTAATGCAGTGAAATATTCTTAGAAGTTGTCGAATATTTCTAAAAATTCTTAAGAGAACTGATTCTAAAGTACGGAAAGATAGCTGAAACACCAATTTATCCACACATTTAGGGACAACACGCATTGTCGATCGATCGTTGACGACTACTGCGCATTCGTTGGAGTATACGAGCGCGTACGCACTTGGTCGTGGTAACCAGCGAGTCTTTCACGATCACGGAAACACGAGCAACGCGCAGACGGCTCGCTGGTCACGGTGACTAATATTAGATTGATTTTTTTCTTTTTCTTTCTTTTTTTTTCTTTTTTTTTTATTTAACGTCTTTTAGTTCCTTAGCTTCACTTTAGTAATGATATGGATTACCTTCCATAAAAAACTATTAGGGGACCACCAGAGAAACGTACTCTATCGAGAAAGATATATCACTCTTCTCTTTTGCGTGCTTCCTACCTGTTTAGGGGTGAAATTTCTGAGAACCGTTGAAACACTTTTACAGATTTTTAAAGGACATCTATGCGTTAGAGAGGAACGTTGTAAGTCAAAAAGTACAGTCCCATAACTCACATCTGTATCTAAATTCGCTCCTTTAGGCGTTGTGTAAGGCAAAATTTTGAATTACGCTTCTATGTATTTGTATAGGTAACGTTTCTAAGCTACACCCAAGTCGGAATCTCATTCGACCTAAGAGACATCGAAGAATCATACATACCGTAAAAACACATTTTACCTCGTTCCATTCCCTTAGCACATGATTTTGAAACAATCGCTTCTTAGTTGTGTAGAGTGGTTTACGTTGTGAAGGAAGCATATCCCCCAAATTTCATGTTTCTATGTTGAGGAATTTAGGCTGTGCGTTGATGAGTTAGCCAGAATATTCCCTTCTATATGCGTGTGTGCGTGCGTGTGTGTATAGCCTTTCCTTTTATTTAAATTGCCGTAAAACGAAGATATAGCTGCAATCTCTTTAATCGTTACGAATGAATTAATTAAGAATAACATTATGATTAACAAGTTGATAATATTTCAGTATCTGTCAAATACTTTCTCCATCTTCACCACTTTACGTATCGTGATCGAAGATAATCCAGAATAAATGCGAATAAAGGAATATAGACACTGTTTTAATCGTATATTATGGAATATTGTGGATACTTGTATTGTGATAGTCGCGATTAAAATCCCAGTTGCAAACTAAGCTCTGTAACCACCAAATCATTATAGGAAACAAGTTTATATCAAGCTATAATTTTTTTTTAATATAATGTTACATATATATATATTCTGGCTATTGCAACAGCTGCGTCATTTGTAATTACACGTTTTATGATAATTATTCTGTCAACCAACGGCTTCTTTTCTTTTGTCTGCAGTACCAGATTAGCTTATATGTTCATGTGTATTTATATCTAAAGGGGGGAAGAAAATGAAACGAAGATTTTCTTCAATCTACGATGTATTTGTCACTGTATACACTTTCTGGTCCTCTTAATTTGTGGTTCTTAATTTCAACGTTTGTAAATATGCATACAAATGAATCTTCATTTTCTTAGATAATCTTTCGTTGTTATTGCTATTATTATTATTATTATTATTATTATTGTTGTTGTTGTTGTTGTTGTTGTTGTTGTTATTGTTATTGTTATTATTATTGCTGATAATAGACATTAGAAAAGGACATAATTATCGATGAAAAAAAACGATTGAAAGTGTAAAATAAAATTTGCACAAGAATTTGTTTCGACGCTCTGTTTTCAAGAAAAATAACTTTGTACACTCGATAAATGCAAATGCGCTTAACTAAAATTTAGTTTCATATCTTTCCGCATAGTGTTATTCCTATCGAATGTTGCGTGCACGTGTATCATCAAGATCGAACGAATATTGCTTAAAAGAGATTTTTGTCGACGGTCGGAAGATGAAAAATACAGAATTCGCTGAGGATGGAGCGTGGTAACTTTATTTCTGTAAAAACGTTGCATGTTTATCCGGTATGGATAGCATTTGCGATGCGTATCGTATTTTGATGTATAAATGAGCATGAAAACTAAAGGCAACGGCGAGATTAGTAAAACTAATGAACTCTGAAATAATAGTACACCGGAATCGATGTATGTAACGTGCTTGGTCGAATGAAATTTTTCATCTTTTCGCCATTAAGAACTTCATCGATACAAGAAACACGAACCAGATGTCAAATTGATTTTATAACTGCATCAGCGACGAATTATAATATAATTATTTGTATATGAAACAATTGTAATTGATTCTCCACTATACATTTACGAGGAATATGGTTGATAAAATTATGATTAGATTTTGATAGAAAAAGGATGTATTCTAATAGAGTGAGACGTTATTGTACAGATAATTTGACGTGCACGTATCGTTGAAACGTTTGTATATCCGTGAAATCAAATTCATCGCGTCGTGAAAATTTGTCTTTTAATTTATTTTCGTGGTTTATTGTAATGATGCGGCGAATTGGAGGGGCTGATGTTTTTAGTGTAATTCAATAATACACTAGGCCAAACCACTGCGTTGTCACCTACAATTGGTTGTTGTTTAACCGTTCTGTATGATCTTCTCGTTCTTCGAACGTCAAGAAACTTCTTGATTCCTTCCTCGGGTTGCGTTTCCTTCGCGTTGTAATCATCTTGGCTCGCGCACTTTAATTCTGTTCGATTCTTCAAATTCGTTTCCACGACCGTTTCTTCGTCTTGAACGTAATTATTATTCGTTTCTTCTTCGTCCTCGAAAATTGTCAAACCGTTTTCATTATTTTCCTCGTCGGCAACCGACGTCACGGTGATGTCGTCTTCGTCTAAATCGAGCTTTGACAAATCCACGTTGAACCATGCGACAGAGTCAAGCCTGTTCGCATCCTGATGAGAATCTCTTGCAGAATCCAAGGCATTTTCTTTGTCGCGATTAGCAAACGTATCTTGCAGTAGCTGATTGGCGATCAAGTCTGAAACTGTGTTAACCTGCCATTCAACCAGCTCCTCGCTGCTAATAGAAATCCCATCTTCTTCTCCGTTCTTGGTAACATTAACCTGTTTCTTGTCACTTTTAATGTCGCCAATCGTCTTGAAGTAAATACTATGGTCGTATCTGTAGGTTTCCAGGCAAGAGCTGTCCAAATTGCTGTTCGATTGGTAGTTGAGTTTTCCGCAGCAGTCGATCTTGGTTTCCTCCGGCCGAGATTTTCGTCGTGACTTCTTCAACGTATGAAAACGCGGACTCCAAGAGCAATCGTCGATGGTCAGCTTGTTGGAGGAAATACTCCAGCGTGGCTCCTGTCCTCCTTGCATAGTCATACGACCTCTTGATAGTCTTTGGGACCTCAAGCGGTTGTAACCTCTTGCGTACGCAGCCCATCGCTCGATTCGTTGAAAAATATACTCGGTTTCTTCGCTCCACCATTCCGCCAGGCCCTTTTGAATCGTTACACTAACATCCTCGGACATTATCGCTGTTGCGGAGCAACCTTGAAAGGATGGTAATCGGACGTATTACGCGCGAGCAATTAAAGGCGTCAACCAGCTACCGTACGACCAACGATGGATAACGAACGATAAATTTAGGTGAGAAGATAGGAAACGATTGAATTTTTCAAGAGACATCGGTTTGATTTATAGGGTACCATCGAAGCACTAGAAATACCGAAGCCATCGAAGAGCTGTCATAATCCATGACCGTGACCTCGTACGAAGTTACGTGAAATTTTGTTTCTCGCTTCGTTGCCTGTGTAGCGTAGTATACGAATTCCGTCCATATTCTGCTCACAAGCTCCGTAGTAAGCGAAGAAAAGAGATGTGTATTTGTAAAGTTGATCGCGCCAACTGTCTTAGATAACGAGAATTAGATGGATTAACCTGCAGATATAAACTGGCTGATATTCGTAGGTAAATCGAATTCTCTTCTAATGTTATGTTCGTCTGGAAAATGTAGATCAGTAGTAAAATGTGCGCGATGATAGACACTCCGCGTTGTAGATGTATGCTCTTGCCATTGATAATCTTCGATGTGATTCGTATAATAATTTTGATGGAACGACTATTCGCTGTTTCGTATCTCTTTGACGCGTGAATAAAATTTCATATACGTATAATAATATTTAAAAGCTATTGTTCCGTTAATTGGCAACATTTTGCATCGAATTTAAAAGTATTGCTATGTAAAAATGAATAAAAGTTAAACAAACATTTTCTCACTTTGCCTATTATACGCATGTTCGTAATTAGTCGCGTAGTTGCGTAGTATATCTGATCCGATTAACCGAATAAAGTTACTTAATGATAAGTCGATATCGTGAATAATAAATAAAATAATAAATAGCTTTTCGAATACATCGTTGGAATTCGGTAAAGTAATTATAGTAAATAGGTAAAACTTGGTACCGTCACCGACAGAGAATCGATTACCTTCTCGTAATCGTATTTCGTTGGACATTTTGTTTTTGCCTAAAAGGTTTGCTTCGTTTGTTTGCGCGTAACTTCCGTTATCGTAGTCGTGCCTTATTATACATATATTTAACATAAGAAACGATCGCGTATGTAAACGATTTCACAAGGTAAGTGCGTTTAATATCACTTTGCATGTAACATCGGCACTGACAATATTTCGATATTTCACGAAAAGGTGTCGTCCATGATCTTTTTATGAATTGGCCAGTGTCTTTACACTCAAAGTTTTACGCAACATCGTACGCATATATCTTCCTATTTGCACGCAATCGTCTTTCGTATCTTTCGTATCACATTCCTATACTATGTTCTTATATACCTTCGCTTTATCGTGGATTAATTTGAATGATTGAAAAATTCAACGAAACGAAAATTGTTGTACGTTATGCGGAAACTCGTTGAAAGCGGCAAACGTAATTTACGACGTTATTCACAGTTTCACTTAGTTACTAAGTTTGAGTTAAGGGGCTAGATGAAGCGGCCTACACTGTCCAACAGAGAGAAAAGTCAAGATGGTAAAACGATAATACGGTTATTTCAACTGCCAATCATCGGATACCGCCGTGGAATATTGAACGTTCGACACAGGAGGTGTGCCTGCGCGGCCAAGAAAATTCCTTATCAAACCACAGCTACGTGAATTAAAATTCAAATAGCTGAACGTTCCCCCGGGATACCGGGGATGATGGATAAGCGGCTGTTGTATAAAAAGCCACCGTGCAAACGGTGTACCGTGCATTCTTCCGCCGATTTTCGCACCGTTATCGTACAGGTGAACAACAGCTAGCCTCGGCCCATCTTTCCTTGCGGTAACGTGAACCGTTAATCCCGTGTGCTCGCGTCCAATAAAATATAATTTTGTTACGTGGCAGTCGTTCGTAAAATTAATCGTAATTAAATCAATCGTATTTAATCGTAACATATCGTAGTAATTTTATAGTAATTTTGTAGTAATTTTGTAGTAATTTTGTAGTAATTTTGTAGTAACTTTGTAGTAACTTTGTAGCAATTTTGTAGCAATTTTGTAGCAACTTTGTAGTAATTTTGTAGTAATTTTGTAGTAATTTTGATTAAACATTTCAATCGATCGAACTCTAACGTTTTCTAGATCGGGGTATAATGAATATAACATTTGCGCTAATTTGCATGATGCCGGTCATTTGGTTATTTTACGCCAAATGTGAAACAGGCGCCGAACTTGTCACCAACGTGCGACGAAGATTCAGCAGCCGCCCCTTGCTACAAGGGTGGGTACAAAGCTTACTCGATTCGTTATACGTTTAATTAAAAACATGATATATAAGAATTAACATTGAATATCGTATCAAAGTCGTATGTAAATAACTTTGTAAGAACTAATTCGAATACGAATAAAACGAATACGCGGATAATAACCTTTTGCTAAAATGAATTTTAAATTAGTTGTAAATTATTCTTCGATACGATACAGTGGCATGGGCATCGATGAATGTACGTGGCGGACGATTAACACATTCCATGGCACTTTGCCATTTTCTGCGTAACTTTCAGCCCAAGTACATAATAATGGTACACCATCGATAGTATACGTTAGCATTTGTTTTACAGACGCTGAAAACGTTAATTAATACGTGGCTCCGATTGAAAGTTGAATGTATACGAGAGAGAGAGAGAGGAGAGAGACGGTAGCCGTGACACGAAACGTTTTAATGTCATTTTCTAGACTGTGTCTCCTTTTCTACGATGCTCTTTGAACTTTTTGTACTTTACTTTGACGTAACATACGACTTGAAAGCTACATATATATCGCGTCCTTACTTCGAAAGTGGCACGACTCAAAAATATCGAATTTGTCAAAAATGTGAGAAATCAAAAGGGAAGAAAAGAAAAAGAAAATCGATAATTTTCAATTTATTAAGTTACAGAGATGTAAAAAAACTTCCTCATAGCGACAACTCGAAAAACACTTTTGTTTGAATTGCGCCTGGAACACATTTCGTAGTAGGGACGTTACATAATTAATTACGATTACTTTCAGTTAAGTAGTACTTTTTTGCTCAGGTATAACATAGAAAATCTGCTTGTCGACGATGATGATTTCATAGATGTAAGTAAACGACAACAGTTTGACGATTATGGTCATATGAGATTCGGGAAAAGGGAACAATTCGAAGATTATGGTCATATGCGATTTGGCAAGAGGCACGATTAACTACCCATGATACTAATAATTTTGAGATGATAATTCGAATCGTGTAGCATCGTTCCACTACCATCGTCGCGATACTAGATGAAATATATTTTACATTGCAAATGTGCATTCTGTTATTCTGCCCTTTCTCCTCCCTTCTTCTCCCTTCTTCTTTTCATTGAGTTAATTGCGGAAAAGACAATGAGTTAACACGTAATACTATAATAACAAGTATAATTACTACGTTTTAATTTTTTAATAATTACGTTTCTCTTCTCGTGTGTTGATTATTAATCATGAGATTATAATGACAATGATTTTAATTAAAAAACTAATTTAATACCGTCGTTGATGAAAGTCACCGTAACATCTATCTGTGTTTATCCTTTAAAATGATTCGATACACATTTTAATTGCGCATAATACCAATACCGTTATCATTCTGAAAGTATTACGTACCTTAACTGCTCTTACACTAAATACGATATAGAGGTCGTTTCATTATTACGAACCATTTCGCTTCAGTGTGCAGATGCGTTATCGTCAGGCAGAAATTTATTGCGAGAAATTTTCTCCACAGCAACCATTACTTGTCGTTCAAATCACTTTTGCGTGTTAGCTAGCGACGATGCATTTTTGACGTAAGACCGGTTAGCCTAGCGTCGTCCAATTTCGAAACAATTTCTGGCAGATATGGGTATTTATCGTTGGATCGCGTGTGCTCCCTGGCAAAAGGACTGTGACGAACGAACGACGCGGCACACACCTCAAGCATTTGCAATTGTATGGGCATTTGAAGAATTTCGCGCAGCAGTGCACCGCTCTTTTGCTATTTCCTATCAAAAATCCAAGTCCTTATCGAACGATTCTCCGACATATCACCGTATCACCTTGAGACAAATGATTTCGTCTTCGCGCTACGCAATCACACCGATGGATTTTCTTATAAAATGTCAATGAATAATGACTTTTCCATCGTTAGATCCAATCTTTTTCCTTGAATTTCCACGTAAAAAATCATTTTCATATCTTGTTTTTCACATATACGTATGTACATCGGTGTTCCCATCTTTTCATAGATCTCTGTTCACGATAGTCCCTTCAAGTTGAAACATAAGACTAAACCCAACTAAATGCCCGGCTAAACTCGAAATATCCGTATGTCTGATACATAAATAACGACGCGAGAGAGCCTGCCAGTCTTGGAAGAAACGCGTATCGCTAAAGATCCATGTACCTATAAATTATCACGTTCTCTACCTCTCCAGCTATTTCATAAGTATCGCCTTTTGTAAGTTGTGATTTCCTACCAGTTCCACACCGTTTTATTACACGTCATGTCCATGAACGCTAACTCTGTTGCGTGAGATCGCCTCCCACTGCACCTGCTTGGTACCGCAACCGGCCTCGATGTATAATGCAAACAATAATTGTCATCGTTGAATCAACCAGCAGCGCAAGAAATCAGCAGTGAAATCAACAAGCTTGTCCGCGAGTGTAACGCCGAATATGATTTATTAAATTGCTCGTGCGTACGAGATGATTTCATACGGATTCAACGTCCGTAAACAGCCAGTTGTCTTGGACGCGACGTAGCAATGTTCTATCGTCGACAAACTGACCTTCTGTTTGCACTTTATTGAACTCTATTTCGTTCGTTCGTACAAAGTACACAGTCTCTTGAAACTATGCCGAAAGCAATGACGCCGGAGAAAGTGATCGACATCATTTGGTTTAGCGTAGCTTTGACTTTCTGCTGGCCGCTTCCTACCAATAGCAGCGGAACGCGTATCCTGGTTCACAAGATTTTGCAAATCAGCAGCGTTATCAGCGCTTGCATGCTGCTCCTGCCGCTGCTATATTCGATTTATCTGCATCTAGACGATATAATCATTGTTTCCGAATGTATCTGTCTGTTTATAATTGTGAGTCAAATTGTGGTTCAGACTGTTACATGTTTCATCAAGCACGATTCTCTGCAAGTAAGTTTTTATTCACTTCCACCTTAAGTTCGATTGAAAAAGATACGCGCTTTAACAACGGGTTACAGCACGTAGTCGAGGAAATGCTAATCTGTGTTGAACAAGCGCGAGAATACGAAAGGGAAATTTTTTCCAAGCATATCGCTCGTTGCAGCGTCTTTTATGCAAGTTCTATGGTATGTATTTACTTGACCGCGACTGCTTTTTCGATAGGACCTGCAATCTTGCCGCTATCCTTCCCAAGCGAAGCGGAATATCCATTTCGCGTTAATTATACGCCAGTGAACGTTATCATCTACACGCAACAGTCTATCCTCAGCTATCAATGCGCAGCACATATATGCTTAAGCATGTTTGGATCGCTTCTGCTTTGGTTCGCTGCCGCGAAATTCCAGTGTTTGGCCGTGGAATTAAAAAAGACTGAAGACGTTAGTACGCTGATCGTTTGCGTTGAGAAACAATTGCATTTGAGAAGGTAACGGTGAGATTTTACGACGACGAAGCGCGGACGAAGCGGAGCGCTCGTGTTTATCGCAAGTTCTTTTGTTTCTAGATACGCGAAACAAGTGGTGGATAATTTTCGTTTCATAGTGCTCTACGCTATAGGAGTAAGCACGTCTGCTNTGGTAAGTGAAACTTGTAATATTTTGTGCGGCCAATTCACTAAATAGTTTACGTATAGGATGTACCGCCAATGGTGAAAATACAGTTCGTAACTGTATGCCTCACTGTACTTACGGAGATTTATGTATACGCGTGGTCAGCCGATTACATGAAAGATATGGTAAACCAGGTTCTATTGTTTCTAGGGAAAGAGGTAGTATGATCGATTTTATTTATGAAACGTAGCGTATGAAGCGTTTCGATATACAAAACGATCTGTAAAATGCGAATGCTGTTTTCGCTGTTGCTAGCAATCGAAAATGTAATTTCAGAAATAATATTCTGTTTCGTTTAATATTACCACCTCTTTTCTCGTCCAATCTTTGAACTATGTTCTCTTAGATACAACTAATCATTCGTATGTCATAGAGCATAAATGTTTCACGAAGCGCATACGACACGATATGGTATAAACAGACGTTAGAAATGCAAAAAAGTGTGTCGATCGTGCTGGTATTTCAAGAGCCAGTAACTCTCTCTGTCAATTGCCTAATACCAGAGCTGTCTTTGCGTTATTATTGTTCGGTAAGCACCACGTATCGATTAGTACTTGCTGCAATAGAACAAATGAAATTCTACAGCTAAATTTTACAAATTTTACAAATTTTACAAATTTTGCAAATAAATCAAACGCCGTATTTGACGTATTTGTTCGGTTACATGCGACGATAAACGTAATTGCAATCTTTCAAATTGTTAATTTTACATGTAAGACACCGTTCGTATTTTCAGTTGATCGCGATACAGCCGCATTGCCAGAGTGTAAATCTAATATTCTGTTGGCAAGATTTTTATTATCAATATCAGTTAACTATGAATATAGTGTGCATATGCATCCACATTACGTGTTTCTCTTTTATTCAAATTGCCATAAAACGGCGATATAACTGCAATCTCTTTAATTGTAATCAACGAATTAATCAAAGATGACATACGATTAACAAGCTGATAATATTTCAGTATCTATCCAATACTTTCTCCATCTTCACTGCTTTGCGTGTCGTGGTCGAAGATAACCCAGAATAAATGCGAATAAAGGAATATAGACACTGTTTTAATCGTATATTACAAAACGATGCTTTTATCGTGGTAGTCGCGATTAAAATCACAATTGCAGAGTGAACTGTGTAACCACTACAGTATTATAGGAAACAAGTTTATATCAAGCTATAATTTGTTATTAATACGATAGTACAATATAATTATAATAGTTGCATTGTTTGTAATAACCCGATTTATCATAGTTCTTTCGTATAATGTAACCGGCAGATTTTGTTTTATCGGTAGTATCGGTTTAGTTCATAGTTCCGTACGTATTTGTAACTGAAACAAAATAAAACGAAACTAACGTCGCTTTTCCATCTATGCTGTATTTGCCACTCTACAATTTCTCTATACACTTCCTGGTCCCCTTAATTTGTGCTTTTTAATTTCATGTTTGCAAATATGCGCCAGAACCTGCACACTGACTAGACGCTTTTATCGCTAATCTAACACGAATCCAACACGAATGCGACACAAATTCCTTCGTTTACTTGGATAATCCTCTGTTATTATCATTATTATTGTTATTGTTATTGTTATTGTTGTTGTTATTGTTGTTGTTGTTGTTACTATTATCATTATCATTATCATCATTATCATTATCATTGTTATCATTATCATCATTATTATTATTGTTATTATTATTACTGTTATTACGAGTAGATTTCCATATTGTATCCTTTCTATTCTCTTCACCTTGCACGAGTAGATGTTCATGTTTCGTACTACATGGAAAACTTTTTAACATGCAAATTACGATAACAGAGAATCAGTAGCTTTATTATTTACGAAATGTAAGAGAATCGACATAACTTTATCAGCATACTCTCTAACGACAATAATAACTCGCTTCTTTCGCTGAATTCGATAAAATATATTCTCGGTTATTTTTGTACATAGCAATTTTCAATCCTTACAGTCTTTTATATTAGACACATCGACGTGTTCGGAAGGCTGACTGTCTTGAAACGTACGCAACTTGTATCTTCTTGATTTTAAATCAGCTATTTGTTTATGAAGCTCCATATTGTCATCTAAAAACGTGTACGTCCCGTTTCGCTTTTCCAATTCTTCCAGACTATATCCGATAGTCCGTCGATTCAAGAGCCATGGTTCCGGTGGTGGCGGCGGTGGCGGCGGTAACGTTCTTGATTTCATGGGATGAGGTGATCTGTAATGGATTTCCGTCGTTGTTCGATAATCCATGTTACGGGCTTCATCGGCATCGTACACGATATCCGTCAATGTCTTTTGTTCTTCTTCGGGCCTGCGATACATTTTTCACATATCATAAATATCATACATATATTTCTTGCAAACGTGTAACGTCATACTTGTACGATATAATTGATATAATAGTACGATATTATTGACATTATTTTGTGATATTACGCGATATTATTTTTCCAGACTATCAATATATGCTAATTCATCGGGTCATAAGTATATAAAGTGATTTCTTCTAGAGTATTTTCTTTCCCAGTAGTAGATATTTAATGAAACATGATTGCCGATGAAAAAATCGATCGAAAGTGTAAAATAAAACCTGTACAAGAGTTTGTTTCGATGCTTTGTTTTGAAGAGAAATGTCTTTGTAAATTCGACGAATATCCGTGCGCCTAACTACAATGAAATTCTGCTTATCCATCCAACGCTGCGTGGACAAATACCATTACGATTGAATATTGCTCGAAGGAGATTTCTGTCGTCATTCGAAAGATGAAAAAAAAACACAGAATCGGTTAAAGTTGGTACGTGGTAATGTTGTCTATAAAAAAAGGTTTCTTATTTACGGTATGGATAGCATTTGCAACGAGTATCGCGTTGTTATATAAATGCACATGAAAACTAAACGCTCTAATTTTGTACTCAAACCTAATTTCTTAATATACGATACATCGTAGCTACAGTATTCGTTCCATTCGTTTCAATTTCGTTCGTAAACAGTTTACTAACGACAAACCTATACAAAATATACGTCATATTTTTCTTAATGCTCCATACAATGCTTAATGCTCGCTATAAAAGATAACTATGACTAGTAAAGTTTTCAAACAGTTGCCATAATAATAATTATCATCTCACATTGAATGGCATCATCTACTTTGATTATTTTCTAATATCGAATAAAAAATTATTTCATGAATACATACTCTAACGATGCAAGTGACTTGATGTGAAGTAGAGTACGTTGCGGATAAATTGGTTTATACGAGTCTTTTAATTCTATTTGAGACAACATCGCGTGTGTTTCCGTAATTCCTGTACAGGCAGGTTCTCGTCCTAGTCTTTCATACGATGACTTATGAAGATTCCCTTTCGGTGGAAATATGTCTTTGTTATCTCTAGGTTCAGCCAATGTATGCATTTGCCTGTAAGTAACAAATTTTAAGCTCTATCAAAGTCTACAAATAACGACGTATCGACTTGGCATATATATGTACGGGTGAACCATGTATGTAAGATGGGAAATTTGCGCAAAACGGAAAAAGAAGGCGGGGAAGGGAACCGGATAAACCCGAGAAGCAACGACCAGGTCATAATCAATAACAAATAAATATAGGTAGACTGGATATAGCTGAACTGTTGAACACGATAAATGAAATAAATGTTTCTGAGAATTTCATCTTCCTAAAGCGTAAAAGAATGTTTAAAAAATATACCTAACACGTTATATACTTGCATTACACGCGTATTCATATACATATGCATATACATATACGTATACGTATATCTATACGCATACATACGTGTAAATATTACTATGTCTTCTTGGCTAAAAATTTCGAAAAGGGTGATACTTACATTACGGAAGATGATATTTATAGCTTGATAATTTACTACGATAAAAATGAGTGGTAATTAGTATGTTTTTTTCTCCATTTACCACTTTGTATCGTAATGTTAAAGATTTTACTTTTTTCTGCTATGTAGAAAGAAAAGTACATGCAGAATTGAAAGCTGTCGCAACTTGAGTGGTCTGACAATCTATATTGACTATATTGACTATATTGACTATAGTGACTATAGAGACGAAACCGCGTTGCTACGCGCAGTAAAAGGCAGGAAGGTTTTACCCTTCTTCGTTTTCCTTGTTACAGCTTGACAACATAGGGAATACTATCGAACAAGGAGTAACAAACATAGGAGTATATACGATGCGAACTTGTGTATTATATGGCAATTTAAAAAATATGTATTATATAAGAAGTTACGTGTTATGTTAGTAAAGTTTTCAAACTGTATAAATCAATCGTGTATGAAATATTTTAAAATATGAAATTTGGATAAGAGTTAGAAATAGATGGTTGAAAATGTAAACTAATAAAGTGATAAAGAATAATAGAAATAATAAAATTTAACGTTAGATAAATCGTACATACAGATAATATATGGATGAAGTGTTTATATTGGAAGGGTCGGCAAGAAATCTTTTTCGAAGCTTCGAATCGATTAAAAATTAAACGAACGACCGACCGACATTTTCTCCAAATTTATGACACTGGTATAAATATCGCTTACACGCGTATCGAATAACAATAAAATATTATTTTTATTTCTGTGCTTATATCTATATAAATATATATGCTTACCAATCGTGAACTTTTACTTTGGTGTTGTAAATAGCAGGAGTATGAAAAACAATCGGTTCAAAATCTTTAAATTCATCTTCACAGGTTGGAAGGACGACCTACGATTCAACCAGTATATTGTCTATATTTACAACAGTTTGTATAGAAAAATAGATATGTAGTATTGATTCTGATTTATGCAATTTAGCGTATTACTATACGCCATTATAATACGCCATTACACGTATATACGTATATACGTATATACGTAATACGTAATACGTAATACGTAATACGTAATACGTAATACGTAATACGTAATACATAACACATAATACATAATACAAGGGAAGGAACTTGTAGAAATAAGTGTAGCGAAAAGAAATTTAACTGAGACAATATCTATTTTTGTCGAATAGAATTACAACTTTGTACATGGAGTTTTGTGAGAGTACAGACTTCGTAGCACGATCAAAAAATTGATAATTGTCGATAATTTTATAACGCTTTTCGAATATAATCTTACGTTCAGTTTCCCTTTCGTCGACATTTATTCTTCTTTTCAGTTGCGCAACTTGAATATTTGTTACTTTTCTTAATATTTCATCCTACGGGATAACGTGATTAATCGAAAGTTATTCCGAATCTAGTGTGAAATATTTTCCAAAACATTTCAAAAACATATCAGAAACATCGCGTGAAACATTCCTCCTTAACGTTCGTCGAATCTCCGATATCTTCGCTTCGCTTCACTTCACTATCTTTCTTAGATTTTACGATATACGTGGACGTGACTTATTAAAATTCCATCGCAGAATGAAAAGTTACTTTTAAATAACTCTAGCGAAAGTATAGGTTATTGCGAGTTTACTCGGAAACATATAAAAAAGATGGATAGTACGTTAAAAGAACTGATATCAGAGAAATGTCGGAAGAAGGTTATTTCTCTGGAATCGTATAACGAGAGCGAAGGAGAAGTGGAAGAGATGGAAGAAAAAGAAAGCGAAATAGTAGAGGAATTACCTTTCGAAGATATTCTCGCTGACAAACGTCGTAAATATAGCGCTAAAGAAGAATTCATCTTCCTTCTTTATAATGACACTTTGCAGTATTTTGTGAAAGAGTAATCGTTTTCATTTTCGTTCTCGTTTAAACTTTTACTGAAATTTTGATATTTTTATCAATTCCCTTTGATATCTTTATGAACCGTTACGATTCAAAATTCCATATACGTACGATTTTCCCCGTTTATTGCGTTTAACAGCCGAGTAAAATCCACGTTAAAAATGTCAATTATTTGAAGTTCGTTATTTAACGATTATCGTTTAATATAGGTGGGATGGCACGTGTTTAAGAAAAAGACCTACGAAGAAGATATTGGTCGATGATTCGATAAACTCGTCAAACGATGACGAAGATATAGGTGAAAGAGAAGATAACCAAGTTGTAAATGAATCGAAAGAAAGCGACAATAATTCCGAAGAATTTAATAACGATACAGATAAATCAAGCTTCGTTTCGTCTTGGAAATTGTCACTGCCCGATGAATTTGCAAATATAAGATTTATCAGCAACAATACGTATAGCGGTCGTATTAGTAGAAAAATGATGGAGGGTGAAGGCGTATACAAATGGTCTAACGGTGCTCGGTATAAAGTAAGGATTTTCAAATTTCTTATTATTATAATACAAGTCAATGAGCGATACAAATCGTTAATTGAATTCATACGTGCAATACACACGGTCATTATTCTTTGCGGCAATATGCTTGTTGTGCATTAAAGATTACATCAATGGCAAAAGCGATTGTATGTATTTTGCAAAAACTTTGCACTTGGCTAGCAATTACTTTAGTTATTAATCATAATATACGATTGATTTTGCTTCGTTATTTAAATTTTGCTTCGTTATTTAAATTTTGCTTCAAAATAGGTAGAAACGATAAAATAAGTAACTTTCGCTCGCTTTTCGTTATTATTGAAAATTCTGTAGTTTCATAGGGAGAATTCAAACAGAATCTTATGCATGGGAAAGGTCTATTAGAATGGAACAATGTTTGTTGGTACGAAGGTGATTTTACGAACGGCTACCGACATGGCAAAGGAATTATGGTGGATGGAGAAAATCGTTACATGTACACCGGTCAGTGGCATATGGGTCAAAGACATGGGAAAGGGTAAGTACGTAATCAAGTACAAGTGAAATATTTTCACAAGCCGGAGGACGACCGTTTCTACACCGACGTAAAATCGATGATTATTAAATTATCGCGTACGTAATTATACAATACGATAAAACGTTTTTCAACGCGCAAAATCTACGTTTTTTTTTTTTTTTTTTTTTTTTTTTTTTTTTTTTTTTTTTTTTTTTTTTTTTTTTTTTTTTTTTTTTTTTTTTTTTTTTTTTTTTTTTTTTTTTTTTTTTTTTTTTTTTTTTTTTTTTTTTTTTTTTACGAATCTACTAGTAAAACAAAAACTCGATTGGTTCGATTTATGTCTTAGGATGTGTTGGTAATCGGTATGGCTGTTATTATTAGATATATGTTCAGGTTGTTATAAAAGTGTCAGAATTATACGTAAAATACCATCGTGGAGTAATTCTGTACATCGAAACAAACGCGAAAATTCATATACGAAGGTGTCGATAGAAGCTTATTTTTCAACTTAACGTACAAGCAATCGAATCTTGCGCTAGAGACGTTTCATCATATCGCCGCGTCGTCTTGACGGCGGTATCGTTTTGAACGCGCGATTTATCGAACATGCGTGAACATGGGATTATTGCCACTTGTTAACACTTTTGAGTATCATATTTATTTAGCAAGGCAACACTTTTGCCATACAAAAAAGACAGACGTGTTGTTCTTCGGTACGCAATGCGTTGACGACGATTTTATTCTCTGTTGATTATAATTATTTACAAAGAGTGCCGTTTTCATGTAGTTATTAACTGTGATACAAGTTGTTTTGTAAATAATCACGTACCTGTTAAAAAAGTTACTCACGTTACTCTGATAATGGTTCATACGACGGCGATTGGCTAATGAACAAAATGAACGGGATTGGATTACGTATTTATCCGAGCGGTGGCCGTTACGTGGGTCAATGGAAGAACGGAGTTCGTGATGGTATCGGAACCATGGTTTGGCCCAATGGCAGTCTTTATCGTGGGGAATGGAAATGCGGTGCAATGCACGGGTCTGTTTTGGTCTCTATGGTTTTGTAACGATGAACGAAAGAAATATAATTACGTTGAAGGAGTCGTTAAAATACGCCATCTTTTTACTCAATATTACAAGATAATACAATGTTTACAGCTACGGAGAGTACGTATGGAATGGATTTTTTAATAAAACCTTTGCTTGGCCGCAAGAAGCATCGTACGTAGGTTACTGGCGCCGTGGAATGCGTCATGGCGAAGGTGAATCTATACTTTTATTCTGAAAGGATGCTCGATAAAGATAACAATAAGATCGTTATAATAGGCGAGATAAAGCTGAATTCTGTCGGTGGAGCCAAGTATTCTGGTCATTGGAAGGATAATAAAAAGCATGGTTACGGAGTTATAATTGGTAACGCGAACGTTTTACAAAATTAAAATATTTGTAGCAAAGATACACATCGTTGACGCAGCCAACCTCGAGAACTCGAATCACAAGGCAACGGCTAAAAAGGACCTTCGAGTTGTGGAGATTTTACTTTCTCTACGAATAACAGAGCTTTAATACTCGAAACGACTGGGACAAGTTTTGCGCGAGAGTCGATATTCTTCGAATTGTAGAGACTCAACGAAGGATCTGTTCAACTTCTAGACGTCAATTATTTATTTGGAAAGTAAACGACAGTTCAATGACATGTACGGCGGGACGATGATTCTACGCTCGGCACAGTATGATTGGTACAAGTTGAGTCGTGATTTTTCATTGCATAGCGTAGATTCGTAGCGTAGATCGTAGGTACGTATATTATAGGATACGTATACGATATTTATATACGATTTTCACAAAGAAGCGGAATGTAACGAGCAAAATTGTTATGCGAGTTGTCGAGGTTCGACTAATAACGTTAATTCCTATGTGATTCGATAACATATATCTCATATGTCTGTGCTGCATAGACTCTGAACGTTAAAAGGAGATTAATAGATTAAACGTTCTCTTATATTTGATATTACGTTTTTGGTGGATCAAACATTGCGTCAAAGTGAAAATGTTCGTGTTTTATCCAGGAAGTAACGGGCACAAGTTTGAGGCTAATCCATTATTTTCAAATGATATTTTGTGTGCGCCGAACGTCGTAGCCGATAATTTAGAAACTGAAACGAAAACGAAGGACGAAAGAGGATGCGTGCAGACAGCTAAAGAAATAAAAGCAGCGTAAGAATAATAATATATATATATATATATATATATATATATATATATATATATATATATATATAATATTTATAATATATAATAATATAATAATGTATCTACGTACATACGTATGTACAATAACGAAATATAGGAAATATATTTCAATGTAAATTAATGTAGTTAATTTCTCCTTAATCATTTATAGATTTGTCGAGAAACCTAATCAATTAGTAGAAACTTGGCTAACTCCTATTCTGAAGCCGGAACAGTTCCTATGTTTATCTTACTATATAACTCGTCTATTGGATCCAAAATGTATGCAGCCATCTGTCGTACCTTCCACTTCATCTGGAAAATGCTACAGTTGTGAAAGAGAATCTTGTTCCTGTTTGGCACATCCGCTTTCGATAGGTCTATATTTCTTATAATTAATTAACATATACTACGCAAAAATTACGATATTTGCAAGTACAAATGAAAATAATTCGATAATAAATACGAATGCATTTCCTCTTCGTATTTTACTCGGATAAAGTGACACCGTTGTTCCGTTACACGACCACGTTAAACGGCGACAACTTTCATTTAAATTAAGTGTTCAAGGAGCGAGTAGCGACTTGTATGAAAAATGTTGATGCAGATACGATTACAAGTGAACGAAACGACATCACGCAGACACGTGCGCCTGAATCCTACACCGAGAATATGATAGAATCTACCTGGAAATACGAAGAACGCTGGACATATAATTGTTTAACGTTTCACATGCTTCGTTTACGTGAAATTTACAACAATTATGCTACGTTATTTGCCAAGTCGGCGCCAAAATGTAATCTGGCGATGAGTAGATTATGTTTATGGCAATTATGGAGAGATTGTGGTATTCATAAGAAAGGACTTAGCCTCACTGAAATCGATAGTTATATTGGTGAACGTTAATTGATAATTCTTGCTGCAACATCGTTGTATATTATATACACAGTACTGTACAAAAGTCTTGGACCATCGATAGCGATCTCACAATGATGGTAATAGTACTTTTAGGGGATACGTATTTCTGGTGTTTGACTTTCTTACGGTAATAACGATAGACTTAAGATAATATCGAGTATCTTTATATTCATTTATGAAGACAAAATATTCATTTGGTGGGTAGCCTAAGATTTTGCACAGTACTGTGTAGCATATTATATACTGTACATTGTATATTGTATATGAGTAAATTAATTTTTAATGCAACAAAACAGCACTTTGGAATAATATCCGCTATCGCAAACACGTCTCGGTATAATGTTTCTATTATTAATGTGAATTATTCATTCGTTAAAATATTAGCGAGAAATGAAACCACGATGGTAAAAGATCCTCTTCATCCGTTCGAAAAGATTGAAATCTGGCAATTTTTACACGCTTTGTTAGAAGTTTCGTGGCACTTATATACTAAACACAACGATGATAAAGTCGAGGAAATGAATGGAAAAATCGCTGGTGGTTTGCACAAATTTTTAAAGAACTATATATATCCTCATGCTGGAAATCATGTTGGTACGTAAGCACATATCTAATACGATAACATTATCATAAATAAGATAATATAAATGTAAAAAGTGGCTTTTGAAAAGAAAGTGGTTTTGTTATGAAGACGATTTATGTCGTAAGGAATAGAATTTGCATCTATGTAAATTTTTAGGAATTTCCATTAAACTAAATAAAACAAATAAAACAAATGTTTATGATTCTATGAAACGGCTAGGAAGTCTTTCGTGTTGTTAATCTTTTGGAGAGCGAATACAACTTTTTAAATTTTAAACTGAAATTTTCTAAATAAAATAAAATTTTCCAGGTAGTCTGTGCCGTGAAAATCAAGATTTGCTACCTATATACTGCGTCTTTGAATTGTACCAACAAATTGGCTATCCAATTTCTGCGAAAGATCTCCTTCGTGCGACGTGCGTTTTAAAAGGTAAGCTAACTGTCTGTTGTTATTTAAATTTTCTAATTATTAACTTCCGAAACGTAATAACTTTTGAAATAGTCTAGATTCAGATTTTTACTTTATCTTATATGATCATAAGAAACACTCTTATATATATAGACATGTATATATACATATATACATACATATATATATATATATATATATATATATATATATATATCGTTATATAGCAACGCAATTTTTGGATCATTTCGCTATTTGAAAAAAAGAAAAAAGAAAGAGAGCAATTGGAACAAAACATAAACGTTACAGTACCTTTATTAATAGTAAACATCTATGTTGGTATATTTCACATTGCGCGTACAGTTTCTAGAGCAATGATATCTTTACGTTGAAGCGTATGAATATTTTAATGATGCAGGTAGGACAGATCCAAAGTTTTCTTTGACGACTGTCGAAGATGTCGAAAATTTTCCGGATGGCATTAATTCTGTGACGATAGGCGAAAAAGTCAGCTACTTACTGAAACTTGACGAAATTTTTTCGTCACCCGATCGTACGATTAATATATCAAGAAGAAATACAAATAATCTATGTAGCAGTGGGTATAGCACATTCTATAAAAATTATCGTACGTGCTTCGTTTGCGTTAAGAACGTCATTCGTATTACAGCTAACGGATTGTTGGTCTTTAGACAACTAGGGACTACAAAAATGATAGAAATTATGACGCTAATATGTCCTGGAATAAAAGATGCAAGTAGTGGTACAATCATAAACATGGATTATAAGGTATATTAACGTAATTTAAATTTTGATATTTTTCATACAAATGAAATTGAATAGACCTTTAAAAGCAACCTGTTGGTAGAACGATCTGATTGTTATTTTATTATACTTGCTTCGATGTCTCTTCAGCTTTTTTAACATCGTAATATTTAAACGACGTTGTTATGCTATTATATTACTATTATCAGATTTCAACGCACCGGTTTACATATAAAAAACAGAAATTCTTGGTGAAACGCGTTATATGAAACAAATGAAAGGTGTAGCAGTAGTCAGATCGTCTTTATACATAATTACTTGCGATTAAGCCTTGTACGTTACTCGCATGTAAGATTGCATAATGTCGATAACTACGAATATCGCTCGATATAGATAAATTTATTAATGGTTATGATTGTTACACATTATTATCGCCGTTAATATTATGCAATTTGTATTCTATGCGTACGACGTGATACGTATTAAAAAGATGATAAAACTGAAATTGAAAGCAGGTAAATTAACAAACAATACGAACGGTAATATAAAATGCAAATTATGTCAAACTGGCTGTTTCGTCGATTATTTAAGTATCAAATATATAATTATAGGATTATCGTCGATTATATAAAGGGCATAAAACATTATAAGTAGCATAGATCGAAATGTGTTTATTACATCAATATATACGAACATCATAAACCAATATTGAATATCATATTTAATTTAATATGTGACTAATATTTTAATCAATGGTTATTTACAGATATTACAAAAATTGCGTCTTCCCTAACTTAATTATCTCTCGCTTAAATGCATAATATATTTTACACATCGTATACGGTATTTTTTTTTACGGCATAATTTACAGTATAGAAATTTAATGTTACAGCTGACATTTCTTGAATTTTATGAAATAATACTAGAGGCAGCAAAGGAGTTACTTTCTTTAAAAAAGAAGACTATGAGATTGTTGCATACAAAGAACATCGAGGAGGAAACCACATCGTTAAAAGCCAATAATTTGCGAAAAAATAGACGGTTCTAGAATTAGCGAACTGTCTTCGATCAAGATTTCAAAAACAAAACAAGAACCCTAATATAATTCGATGAAGTAATAATACGAAAATCTAATTTCACTACTGTCGCGTGCAAATCTTATCGTGTTTCCAATTTGTTTCGCATTAATCAGTTAGAATCGTCCAGAATCGTCAATACTATGTTAAATAAAATTGAACAGTTTCTACTGTATCTTACTTAGTTTTAGGAACATAGTTATAGTATGGAAAATTACAATTAAAATTAGGTTTTAAGAAATAACAGAAACATATCGATTATTAAACTAGAATTTCATTGGCACGTTGGTACATTTTTAAATAACAAGAAGACAAAGCATAGAAAAACATATCAGCGTAATATTTTAGATATCAAAGCCGATTAATAAAATAATTTAAACGTAATATTAGTAAGAACGATCTATTATAGCCAATGTTCCTCCAGTTTTTAATGGCAGCATAAACGTATCACGTACATCTGTGCATACATAATTAACAATTGTAAAATCATTAATGCAGCACGATAAACAAATTGTTTTTCATATAAGACCATTTTGTTAACGTAAAAAATCATACGATCTTTTGCAGAAGAGACAGATAGTATTTCAATGAGATGCTGCAAACAAAGTATTCGAATGTTAAAAGAAATGAAATAAAATCAAACGTATGAGGCTTCTAGATACTAGGAAATACAGTATGTATATGCGTAGATGCATTGAATGTCTGAAATAGAACAAAACAAACTTAAGTAATAAAATGTAATGAAATGAATGGCATTCGATTCGTCCAATCATGAAAATAATTGAACAGTATAAAACACGCAAATACGTTAGAGACTTTGAAACAGGTACAGATAGAAGATTGATTCATGAAACATCATAGAATTGAAAAGAACGTAGCAGTTGGCTTTTCTTGAAGCCACGGATGGAACGATTCAGTCTTGAGCGAGCAATAACGAAATTGTCGGGTGTTATCGGAACAAGCGAATCCGTTACGCATTGTCGTATAATAATGTGATGGAACTGCATCGATTTTCTTCCCTCTATATATGTATATATAATGCAAATATGCTTTCATGAAAGTCCCAGGGCTCAAGAAGTTAGAGAAACGACAGTGTGCGACTAAGTCGCTGACTTACACTAATATTTCCGTCTAAAATGCAATGTATACGCATTACTTTTAATCCATTACGTTATCGTTATCATATTTTCGTATCTTCGTCTTCCGTAATATTTACTCTAATAAGATATCTAATATATATTAAAATTTCATTAACATGTAAGATTTGATTCCTTTGGATATTTATTAAAATCTGTGATACAAAAATACCGTCTAAAACTACACGTAAGCAATTTAACGGAGGAATTTCATTTCATTTTCTACAAAAATAAAATATTCTAGCACGAGCAAACTGTAGATGAACGAAGAATGAACGTTTGATTTGATATTATAAAAATAAATGTTATACAAAATCCCACATTTGTTCGTCAAATTGTAACGTATCGTAGGGCGTATATACAGAATATGTATGTTCCCGAATTATGGGTAATGTAATGTAATCATAGACAAATCGAAATGTGTTGAAAATGGAATACATTAGAAGACGAAGACTCTCTACTGATAGATTTACAAGTATCGCGTCGTGTTACGGTACGGCTTAAGCCGGCTCAACAATTTCTATAAGTAATTCTAAAATATAGACTATATACCGATTTATATAACTACAAATACAGGACAGCAAAACACGCTTCTATGACAATAAAAGCGGGACACTGTTCAAATCCTCGATAGCAAGTAAACATTTTACTCGGTTTACCGATGTTCAAATATTATAAAATATATTCGTGGTTCCCGGAAAGAAAATGAAGTAGCCATGCACTTCCGTTTGAAAACCATTTTTTAGCTCCCCGTACAAGTAAAATAATCTACTTTTAGTTATAATATTAGCAAAACATAACAAAATGTACAGCATAACATAAATGAAGAAGGTAAAACGTGAATCTACAACACGATCAAAATGTAATTCGTATTTTAAAACATTTTCACTATTCTCGTGTTCAAATTCGATATATTTTATGTCACTTTCTATCGATTCATTTACAAATATGTATGCTGGAGATAAATACGATTCAATAATAATTAAAATATAAAGAAACGGATTAATATTAATAAATTGACAGTAGAAAACATTTTTCGTAGAAATATCTACAACGTGTATGCGAATCGCTCGGTAAACAGGACACCTTAGTTTAAGTAACTTGAATGCCATCGAGTGACTATTACGTTTTACTTTGTTTAATTGATTATCGAGATACAATATGGAACGAACTAACGTCTTTATAATGTAACTAGTACACGAACAGTAGATCTTTTTATAAAAATCATTCGAGTAATTATTGATAGTACGACTATAAGAATGGGTGTAGAGCGTAATGAGCCCCGGAATATACAATATCTCTCACGTGAGTAATGTATCGTCCAATTCTTCTATTTTGCCTTCAGGCTGAGATAAAACTTTGCGCAACACTTTGCTGACTACGTCTGACAATGATTCCCTTGCACCGACATCCAAAAAGGCCATGCAACGCTGAAAAAATCAATTTACAAAATTATAAGTAATATATAAATACTCGAGATTTTCACTTCATAATTTTATACAATGAAATTGATAGAAATATACCTGATGCTCTTCTTCCCCTTGCCTCAATCTAAGTACTGCTATGAGAGCAAGTTCACTGTTGGCTTTCACATAACTATTTTTCTCTTTTGTTCCATTTACCAACATAGGTAAAAGCGATTTAAGTAATTCTGGTGACATCTTCTCAGGTAGTATGTTACGAGCCAAATGAATGCAAACCTTAGCTAATAACTGTTTTACGTCGTTACTATTGTTGTTCATTGACTAAAAGATAAATTACACAATAAATTATTTATATATAAAGTTACAAACATAAATTTACATATAATTTGTTGAAATATTCTTACTCGCACAAAAGGAGATAAAATTTGTTGAGGTATAGGTTGTCGTTCGTTCATAAGATATTGAAACAGATAACCGCAAGCTCGTACGCCGTTCATGACTATTTGAACTCGATCTGCACTTAAATACGAAAGTATCACTCCACAAACACGATCTTTCTCTTTACCGTTGTAAATAGTTGTTGGAGATTCCTTTAATGCAACAAATAATGCTGCAGAACGCCCATGTCTAAGCATCCAATCAACACTGGTGTCAGTACCTAAAATTAATTGAATAACTTAAACGTTACATGTATTTTATAAAAAGGAATCTATAAGATGACAATAAACTATAACTTGAAGTGTGCGAGAACCAGATGTTTGGGTCGAGCCGAGTCACGTTCCTAAAACATCCCGGGACTCGAGAATGTTGGAATCCCCGAGAATTTTGATAAGACGAACGACGTTTCGAAAATAATTCAATACAGAGCTGGTTTAGAACCCGACCCGAAATCCCGCGAAAAAATTTTCATGTTCCCGCACGCTTCTAACTGTGATTAACGTTAATTATTTACGATACTATAGCATATATCGTTTTCTATCGTCTTAAACAAAAGGATATTTTACGCTTAAAATATTTTTGTTTTCAATTGTGATTAAATATCCTAGAAATTCCATCTATAGCATATATCGTTTTCTATCGTCTTAAACAAAAGGATATTTTACGCTTAAAATATTTTTGTTTTCAATTGTGATTAAATATCCTAGAAATTCCATCATAATCTCAAATATATAATAAACGTACATAATAGATCTTCATTAAGAGCAATATTGAGTTGATCTAGACTGAGCCATCGTACCAACGCTCCAAAACAACCGGCTACAGCGTTCCTGGTAACATCTTCTGGATGTCCAAGCATACTACTTAAAGTAACAAAAACTTGTTTCTTCATTGGTTCTGTCATTTTGTCACCAGCAGGCGTAAGCACACCTCTTAAAGCTTGTAACATCGTTTCTCTAAATAAAATGAATATGTATTGGTAAACTTCGATGACACAAATATATAAATAATGTATGAAAAATATCCTTTGGTTTACCTAATAGCTGGATCATCACCGGTTTTAATGCCAGTATGAAGTTCTGTGAACAATGGGTCAACACGAGTATGAATTACAATGAGATTACTTAAAGCATAAGCAGCTTTTAATCTCACTTGTCTATTACTGTCATTCAATGCTCTCAAGAAAGTGGTTTGTAATTGTGGTAAAAATTGCTTTAACATTACTCCAACCTAATCAAAGCATTTTAGGTATTAATTATTTACTTTTGCGTTATTCTTGTATCTTATTATATCTTTATAGTATATCTTTTTCCTAATATTGCTCATACATTATAGCTATTAGATTATCTTACCTTGCCGAGCAAGATTGCAAGTGTTTCTAAAACTGCTGCTTTAACACTCCAATTAAAGCGATCGCCGAGAATACGAATTAATGGTCCAGTAATATGTACAACACTTGGTTGTAGCGCTGAGGCGCTAGTTAATTTTATAACTTCTCCAAGTCCTTGAGCTGCTTGTTCTTTTGCTTCTGGTAAACCATTTAATATAGCTTCTCTGAATATCGGAAGAATGGGAGTAATTCCTTTCGGCAAACAGAATCCTGGCAATAATTCTTGTCCCTTTAAATCAGACACTGCAAATCGAACAGCTTGTCTAATATCTTGTACATGAGCAATTTGTTGATCAGATGCCAATGTCTACAAATAGAATTTAATATATTAATTTCAATTATTAATTAACATTAATTGAAAATTATATTTAAGTAAAAAATTTATATCACCATAACGTAGCCTTACCTTAGTGACTGCTGTAAGAGCTTCCCAACTCATCTGTAGTACATCCTTATCACTGTCTGTAAATAAGTGAATGAGACCTCGTAATAATTGTGGGACATATTGACTATAATCTGCACGTGTATCACGGCAAAAAGCACACAACAAAGTTGCAGCGCTTCGTCGTCTAGATGGATCGTCTGCTCTTGTAGCTTCCATCAGCTGATCCATGACTGTTCTAATACCAACTTCGTCGGTAACAGATAGGATCACTGCTTGGCAATATTCTAACTCTTGAACTTCATTCGATGTGCCCTGAGCACTAGAGAGAGCAGTCAATAGTGCTGGTAGAATTTTGTGAAGAAACCTCGTTAATGCTTCGCCTGCTACGCTAGCCAAGATTGATAACGCTTTTGTGTTGACGGGAGGAGTTGTCAATTGAGGTACTAAATATGGTAGAACAACACGAGATTTGATTGCCATTACTTGGCGTAAACCATCTAAGGTATTCTCTGCTTCTGCTGGATCCGGTGAATTTAATTGTGTCAACATTGCTGGTAATATATCATCTAGTGCTCTAACTCCTACAGTCGAATGCAAACCATCAAAGGTTTTCGCTGCTGCCTGTCGAACTTCTGGTAATGGATCGCACAATGCTTTCCTACAATATAAAAATAATGGTCTTTCTAATTATCTGATCATTACTTCAAAATTTCTCAATAACATTCTTAACATATAGACATAAATATTTTTACCTCACTGTTGGAACTAAGCTGACTACAAAGGTTATCACCATGTCTTTATTTGTACTTGTCATAATTTCTGATAATCCAATACATACACCTTGACGTTGATCGGCCTGATCACTTTGTAAACCTTTCTCTAAAATAGGTATAATTTCTGGTAACACCCTTTCACCTAACTTTCTAACTAGATCTCCTAAAGTCCTCGCAGCCACCTGTCTTTTATCGTTACTCGTACTAGCTAGACAGCCAAGTAACAAAGTAAACAATGTCGGTAATATTTCTCTTAAAGTTCTCGGTGTATTCGTTACAACAACTTTCCATACATGAAGAGCAGCTTGGCGCACCATCAATGCAACATCCGATCTACCCATGTATAATCCCGCTAAAACACGATTTCGCCTCTCAGCACCAAGTGCGTTAATAATGGCATAATGTGACTGTTCAGTTCCAAAATTATCATCTTCGCTTGCTGTTTCTGTCGACATCTTTCCCGAAACTCCAGAAATTCGATATAACAAATCGCCAAGTAATTGAACTGATGAGTATCTAATACGCCAATTATCATCAAAGAGACTCTTTTCCAATTCTGGTAACAGCAACATAATAGCAGAATCAGCGTAAAGATTAACGATACGTTGACCTGCTCTAAGTGCCGTTTCACGAACGTATTCATTCTCATCAGCTAAAGCTTTCAAAATAGGATTAATAATTTGTCCAATATAGGGCGTAAATTCTGTAGTAAATGCACTTGGCATATAAATAAACATCATAATATAACCATCCTTAACATGAGGAGCTATGTCAGTTCTTTCGGCAGTGCTAATAATTTCAGGCATAAGTTTGTGAAGTTTTTCAACACCTAATCCCCTCACAACTTCCGAAAGGCCTTGTGCAGCACCCGATCGATCAACGCTACTTGTTTCAGATGTAAGCGTTTGCATTAACCAAGGAAGTAAATCTTCAAAGCTAGATTCACCCATTCCTCGTACCATAGCACCTAATGCTCTTGCAGATACACTTCGCACTTCTGGTACAGGATCTAATAAACTCGTTTTTAAGCCGGGGATGATAGTTGGCAAATATGGAGTTAAATCTTTTTGATCGGTTAAAGAATACATATTTCCAATAATTTGGGCAGCCATTTTTCTTGTTTCTGTTGAACGATCCAAAAATGCTCGTTGTACTACGGGCATAATAAGAGCTAATGATGGAGCATCGATAAAATGTACGAACTGAGTATCTAAAAGAGTTTGAAGACAAGTAGCTGTTTTATGAGAAGGATCTTGTAAGGCTTTCAATAAAACTGGTACAATAGCTTGAATCTCTGGATTACGAATTACGCTTCCAATAACTTTAAGAGCTTCTGCACCAGCCTCTTGAACTTTTGTATGTGAATCACTAAGTACTTCGATTAGCTTTGGAACTATGCTTGGCAAACAACTACTAAGCTGTTTTGGTGCACAATATGCCATTGCACCTAATAACTCAACAGATCCTTGAAAAGGCAAACAAACTTATGTAATATCTAGAACAAGATTATTAATTTAAATAACATTAATATTTAAATTATTTACCAGTTTTAGTCCTCCAAGAATCTTCTTCTAATGCTGCTAATAAACTAGGTAAAACAAGCTTTACCCCATGTGCAGATAATTTACTCATAACTACACGAGCTGTATCATCGGTAGCCGCTCTGACATATTGACTTGAATCTCCAAAGCACAGCAACAAATGTGGTAATACATGAACGATGTATGGTTCAAATAACCTACCAAGCATTGTACATAACATTTCGAAAGCAAATAACGCTCCTTCCCGATGCCTATAGTTTTTCTTATCCTGAATGGCATTAGTTAATGTGGTCATAATGTCGAGTTGCTTTAATGCTAGTATCCCCATGCCCTTGATTATACCTGCTAAACCATAAGCTGCACCTTTACGTTCCCCATATTTGTCTGATTTTAACAATTGGTCCATTAATTTGTCCACAATCTTTGGTGCATCTTCCTTAATAGAAGGTACAAGATGTGGTAAACAATTGGCTACTGCTTCCTGCACTTGTTGCGATGGTGTAGAAAGAGCAGCGATTAAACGCATAACTATCGGTTTAATACGTGAATCATCTTTGTCCAAGTGTCTTGCTAGTGACCCCATAAGAATAACTACAGATTGTTTGATTGAATCGAAACTGCCAATTTTTGGCGCTTTATCCATAAAGTCTTCAAAAACCGGCAATAAAGAAGTTATATTTGCTTTTCCATGAAGATCAACAACAGCTACAGCAGCAGTTAACATTTCTGTACGAACAGTTTGATTTCTATCTCCTAAACCGGTAGAGACAAAAAATTGCACAAGTTTAAGTACTGTATCAGCACTTAGAAGAGCTGCCATTTGAGCCAATGTAAGTGCCACGCCTCGTCTTGGACCCCAAGTATCAATCGGTTGTTCAACCACGCGTCCAAAATCATTCAATTTTGGTGGAATCATGGCTAATTTTTCTTGATACAGCTGTAGTAATTTATCCAAAATTACGGGTACTAGGTGGGGAACGTCAGTTAAACACTGTGCCAAAGCACAAGCAGCTGCTTGCTGTATAGGTTCTATAGGATGTGTAATGTCCTGGATCAGTTCATCAGAAAGTACATCCGTATGCACTACTAAATTTGCAGCATTCCATAACTCATTAGCAAGAATTTTATTCTCGTCGCAAACATCGAACTTAGCAATCCATATTTTCCTAATAAGATGAGATAGTTGGCCAACATCTTCTTTCTGAGATGGAAAAGCTTGTTTCACGACTGTTAATGCTCTTAATGCTGCATCTCTTATTGTAGATAAAGAATTTTGTAATGCTCCAATTAAAGAGTCTATATCTTCACTAGTTGCTATTGCAGTACCTGGTTGACCGCTACCGGATTGAGCAACATCTAACAATGTTGCAACCGCGTGTGATTGTACTCTTCCACTTGTAATTTCCATTAGTTCTATTAATAGATCAAACATATGTTTACGCGGTAGTAATTGGGGATGTCTCATATCTCTAAAATCAGAAGAACTTCCTCTTTGTTTAGCATGTTCTTGTATTATCTGTAATCCTTGAACAATCATATTATCGTCCTTATAAGATAACAAGGTCTTCTTTATAAATGGAAAGACGTAGCAAAAGGTCGGAGCTGTAAATAACTTCTTTTGTTTTATTGTTGTTGTGTGTAAAAGATTTAAAGTTCTCTTTACCGCTGTATCAAGACTTTCCTCTTCCCAAGCCAGATTCAGGTCACATTGTGGTTGTAATTGTCGTAACGTAACGTGTGCTACTAAATCACTAAGAACTGGATTATTTATTTTCACAATCTTCTTTAAACGGATATAAAGATCACACATTGAAGGAGCAGCTAATGGTGATCTTAAATTTTTCAAAATCGGAAGTAGAAAATCTTTTAAATAAAAAGACAATTCTTGACCATTTCCACGCATAGAACATATAATTAGAGATACAGCATTATTTATTCTAAGTTTCAATTCTGTCAATCTTTTACGGATTGCACTTTCTTTTGCCATTTGTGCCTTAAGGATTTCTTCTTGCTTAGGTGTTAATTTAGGTTCCTTTATTTTTCCTTCTTTTTTTCGTTTCTCATATAATTCTCGCCTAAGTTGCAATTCTTCTTGCTGTTCTTTAAACGAATACACCTTACTCTCTCTTTTCATGTTCATTGAATTGAGAATATCATTTTCATCGCTTGTTGGTAATACGCTTTTGTCATATATTTCTCCCTCTGGAGTGAGATAAGTAAAGTATTCGTCCTTAGTGACTTTTAAGACCTCTGGATCATCAAGCTTATTTGTAATGTTTGACACTATTGCGGGTAGTATAAGGTCTGGTACTATTGATATCACTTTTGCTAACGCATTTTCATAACTAGCAACAGGCTTATAGTTTTGCACAAGTATTTTTTTAATTTCATGATTAAATGAACATAAAAAATTTTTTGGAACAAGATTAAAATTCCTTGCAATTTTAAACCACAAGTTTGGCATTGCTTTATAGATTGCAGGATGATGAGATGGTATTAATGCATCCCTTGTCATTTGCATAGCAGGTAATTCAAATAAGAAAGAACCTGAACAAATAGCAAGTAATCCATCTGCAAGACATCTGCCAGTTGTCTCGCAACTAGAAGAATCTTCTTTATTTTCTTTATCATGTTCAGACTTGATTTTTACATTTTCTAAGAATTTATTATATTCCATTAGTAGTTCTTGTGCAGGATCATATGTACTCAAGCCAGTTAAAAGTTTTTTAATTAATGGAAAACAACGTTTCCTTATTTTATATTTGGGGGCTGTTGCGCATGCCACAATTGCTCTGTGTACACCGTTTAAAGTTTTTTCATTTAATCTATCTCCAAATTCAGTAAGTAGTCTTTCACAAAGCAACATGAGGTGATATAATATATCGTCTCCACAAGCTGACAAAAATTTTTCTGAAAAGAACATTTGCTCATCGATAGCACTCCATAATACAGTTTGTTTGTCATTTTCCACTTGATTAGCAAGAACAAATTTCAGTAACAAATAAGAAGCTACTAAACCCTCTGTAACTGCAGCTGGTTGCGCAGATTGTTGCATAGCTCTTGTTATTGCTTGTACGAGTAATGGAGTTATTGCTGCAGAATAAGAAGCTACTGGTGAAGAAAAGAAGAGTTTAATATAAGCAGTACGCACTGCCGCAGTTGAAGTTTTAGCATTCATACCCTTTTTAAATGCATCTATTACGCATTTTGGAACATTATTTACAAATTTATTGGACCACAAGGCCATCATTTCAAGAGCATAAACTAGAGTTTTTTCATGAACCTCAGTTTCAAGAACTTTGATAAAATGTTCACAAGCTGTTTCAGCTAATTTTTCAATACTATTTCCCGAAGCTGCATTGTAACTAAGATTGCCAGCACCTTGTAAGACAGAAATTTTATGAGTTGCAACTGTAAGTTTTCCTTCTGATCCATGAAATACGGCAAATACGGATGACAATAAATTTTCCAAAGCAACACTATCTGAACATTGAAGAGCAAGCCTACGGCAAGCTCCCACAGCTTCATCTCTAACTAAATCTTCCTTCGAGTGCAAATTGGCAAACAATCCTTTACTTATATCTTGACTATACTGACTTAAATCGAGACTTAAACCACTGAGAATATATCCAACCGATTCGATAATAATTTCCGGATTTCTTAACATAGCTTTTTGCAAAGCCGGTAATAGTTGACTTTTAAATTCGTCATGAGATATTCTACGGAGAAGAGGTATAGCATTATGAACAACATATAGATCTGGTTTTTTCTTACAACTAATAGTTAGTTTTATGAAAGCATCTATGGTGTTTGTCTGAAAAGAAAAACAAATATTTATTTGACAATATTTACTACAAAGAATAAAAAAATATTACCGATATAAAAACAAATTTTTCAACACAAAAATATGTTATCAAATATAAATTTACCTTCAATTTCACCACTAATTCACTTTTCTTTGCATTAACTAAATACTTAGTGAGTAAACTAGCAAGAACAATTACACCGTTTCCAGCTTCCAATTTTGTTAGTGTCTCTAAATACACAATATCAATATCTTTAACACTCAACCATTGATGCGATAATAAAACATATACTTTCTCCACCAATTTTTTATCCATGGATGCCAAAGCTGCTGCACTCAAATTTGCTTGTGCTTCAATGAGTTTTGGTAATTCTGGATTGATGTCTGAATTGCTTTTGTACCCGTGTAGAATAATTAATGTTGACCATTTTAATACAAGATACGCCGTTAAAGCTGTATTCAGACTACAAAATAACATCTTGTTAGTAACTTATAAACATTAATACATAGTTTAAAATATACATTTTTTTTAAATATATGCATTTGAAGAACTATGTATGTAATTACGTACGTAGGAACTACACTTTTATGCCATGTAGCTTGTTCTATGACAACATTTGTCATATGCTTTATTGTAGGTGCTGGTTGCTTTCTCAGCAATTCCTCGATTAAATTTTTCACGTAAGATTGGGAAGCAGTATCCTTATATCGATGTAAAGTAAGAGATATGGTTTTGCAAATTCCATTAACAATTTTCTCATTGATGCCTATAAATATAGAAATTTAATAAATGTTATATTGACATATTATGAATATTCCTTCAACCATTTGTAATATGAATTTATGCTACTTATAAGCAGAATTTTATTTTACACATTTTCCTTTTATATAAATTATAACAATAAATATTTTACACATAATTATAATATAATAATATACATATTTATATAGTATATTTTACACTGTCTTATAATATAAAAATTGAAATAATGTAATTATTTATTTATTTTTATAGTGAGATTAATAAAGGATAATTTTATATATATATATATATATATATTATATACAACATGTATATAAAAATATATAATATTAGATACATATGACTGAGATGCATTAATTATTATATATAATATTACGTATATCTTGTAACTGAATAAATATTAAATTTATATGAACATATTAATATTTAGGATGTGTATTGAAACTGGAGAAGAATCGAAAGATTAAGAATTATAAATGCAAATTATATATATATATATATATATATATTATATATATTAATATATATATATATATATATATATATATATATTGTAAATATTATAGTAAAAAAATAAGTAGTAATATACATTCAGTCCAGTATATTATTTAAATTCTATTATTCAATATTATCTTTCTCTCTATATTAATTTCAAAATATATTTATAGGGTACAATATAATTTCCTTTTTCTATTAATATATATTTTCGATCTAGAAAGTTATACATTTTTATCAAAAGTTTATTCGCATTTTCGTTTCTTACCAGGATTTGACAATACATTGACGACATTTTGTAGAATCTCTCGCCGCTCGTTTTTACTGGCGGTTTGAACTCGGTTTGGCAAATCTTTTAATGCTTTCGTTAACTATAACAGAATCAAATTTAAGTAGTTATTAATTACAAGACAATAATACAGTTTCTGAACTTCCACGTGACAGACTCACCTCGACATCCGCCATATTTCTTCAAAAACCGGACTGCCCAAAGCGCCACCCTCCATTGGCTTAAACAGCATCCAAAATAAATTATATACATACATACTATTGAAAATTGTTATGCTTTTGAATTATGTATCTTATTCAATTATATATATATTTTAGATATATGTATATTTCAAGTACATATTTCGTTTTAAAAAATTGTCACTACGTTGCGGAAAAAAAATTTGTTTTCACAATAGTGTGTGCGTGCGTGCGCGCGTGTGTATGTGTGTGATTATCTTAATCCTATATTTTATCAAAATTGGTTCATATTATTTAAATAGTATGTTTTCATAAGTTAAAATTTTTTTTATTTCGTATATAACAAAGTAGGATCTATACATTTTAAAAATTAGAAAAATGCAACGTATAGCATCCACTATACCTATATATCTCATGTATCTTGCATAATCAAATGTGTGTGTGTGTGATCGTTAACAAGCTTGTTTAATATCAAATTTAAAGATATTCTAAAAGGATATAATATTTATTAGTATTATATCGCTTTTAAATATCGGCAATATTAAACGTTAAACAATTTTGTACAGACACATGCTTACTAATTAATCAATGACGGCAATTAAGTTGTTAATAACACTTATGAATCATTAATATTTATTTAATCGAATTTGTTGAAATTTGATCAAAGTATACTATTATCAGAGACGAAATGTATTACTATCATGTTACAATTTGAATTTTCATGTAAATTATTATAAAATTTCCTTTATCTTCCAAAAGTATATAACGTATGGCGATAATTAATAAGATAATACGTAATTACTGTTTTATAGAATTCATAACGAAAATTTTTATGTTGGCAGTACGTATTAACCTATCATATATGTCGAGTGTTGTCAATGTCTACATTTATTCTTTTAAAAAATTAATATATTATAAACATGATTGTTGTATAGCCCTGATAATTGGTAAAATCAGTTTGATTTTCTTATACAACTGTTGTATGAATATTCCCAAAGGGAAAAAAAGCTAACAGTACTTTTTTTATATTTTAACTTGAATTTTTTTAAAAAATTTCAATATCTATAATTTAAATAATGTTTAGGCAAAGCATATAATATGACTGCTACACCAGCATTTATTGAAGGTTGGAGTCTAGATAAAGTTTTAGGTTCTGGAGGGTTTGGTATCGTCGAACTTTGGATACATAAAAGTGGTAAAAAGCTTGGTATGTTTACTTTTTAACAAAGAAAATAAAACAATAAGATCCAGTATTTAATATTTTATTTACCAACACTGGATAAAATAATCATTATTTAAGTAGCATAAAGTAGAATATTATAGCAGTTATAAAATATTTTATGAAAACTCTAGCAATCAAAATATGCAAATGGGATGTTGCACAATTAAAAGAAGCACAACGAAAAAGATGGATTAATGAAGTACAAATAATGAAACGTTTAAAGCATCCAAATATTGTTAAAGGGTTAAATTTACCATTTAAACACCCCGATGATAAAGTGGATTTACCTTTATTATGTATGGAATTTTGTAGAAAAGGCGATTTGAGAAAGGTAAATATCAATATACATCTTATCATTCAATCAATGAAACGGTAGTTATGTTTATATTAGCAATGTTTGTTAAATCGCAGGTTCTAAGAAAAGTAGAAAATTGTTGCGGTGTTAGCGAAAAAGAAGCAATTAGTGTAATGAAAGATATTTCTTCTGCGATAGAATACTTACATTCCAATAACATTACTCATCGTGATCTAAAACCTGAAAATATAGTTTTACAAGATGAATGTGACATCGTAAGCAATATTGTATTAAATGTAGATTTTATTAAACGTATTACAAGGGACATTAATGATATATACATAAAATATATTTTAGATTTCATATAAATTAATAGATTTAGGATATGCAAAAGAACTTGGGGAAGATAGTACATCTGGTTCTTTAGTAGGTACATTAAATTATATAGCTCCAGAACTACTATGGAAACAAACGTATAGTTGTTCTGTAGACTATTGGAGTTTGGGCATTCTTTTTTATGAACTTGTTACTGGGACAAGACCATTTCTACCTAAAATGCAACATACTATGTCGTGGTATTCTATATAATTATGAAAAGTTGCATATAATAATAACATAATAAAAGTTTAAACATTAGTTAACTTATATATTTTTTAGGATGCAACATATTAGAAATAAAAGATATGATGATATCTGTGCTTTTAAATCAAAAGGGAAGGTAGTTTTTGGTCAGGATATTACTGGCCCAACAAACTTATCAAAGTAACGACTATAACATTGTTTGATAAAATGAAGAATAATAAAATATTAATTTTATTTAAACTGGTTATATTTTTTATTAGAAATCTTCGAAATAAATTGGTAGAATGGTTTAAGGTTGTGTTACAATGGGATCCAAAGAAAAGAGGGAAACAATATGAAAGTGGAATATCGAAGCTTGTGGTATTTAAATTACTACATTCTATTTTATCAAAACAGGTATTTTGATGTAACATTTTTCATACATTGGTATTTGAAAAATGTAAATAATTATTTAAAATATAAGTAACATTTTAACTTTTCTTAGATAGTTCATGTGTTTGTTGCATCAATGTATAAAATTAATACATACGAAATAGATAGCACTACTAAGATTATAGATTTACAATATATGATTGGAAAGGATACTGACATACCAATAAATCAACAAACTTTAACAGATTATTTTGGTAAAATTCTTATTGAAAATCAAACACCACTTTTATCACAAATTCAGGTATGATGATATAATGCTTTAATATAATGCTATAAATTTATTTTATATAGTATTATTCTGATGTAAACTATCAATTTCCCTGTAGAATACATATTTATTTGTCTTTAAAAATGAGAGCCCTTTAATAGAGACCATCCCTATACCAGCAATCCCTACAGAAATTCGAAAAATGATAGAATTGCCAAAAGGTCTGTTGGATTTTGAAACGTTACAAGATTATTGCAGAGTAACGATATTTTTTATCAGGCAACAAATAAATTTGTTTCAATTGCATATTTTTGCCTTAACTATAAAAATGTAAGTATTATATATATATTTTTATATATTAGTTTGTAATCTATCTGCAGATTCATATGTGAAATTAGCAGTGGCTTATTGTAAAATTTTACTTGTATACATATACACTGTATAATATTTCAGAGATTTGGTAATCGCAAAACTTGATACATTTAATAAAAATATGACAAATACTTTAACAAATATAAATAATCTTCTAAGTGAACTATCTATAGTTCGTATCAAATGGGAAGGAGGATCTATAAACAAGAAGGAACTAACAGCTTTGGAAATTAATTGTAAAAAAGTTGCTACACTTGTTAAGGCTGCTAATCAAATAAAATTAAAATTTAATCCATTGATACTAGAAAGCAGTAGATTAAGCAGTGAAGTAAAATCTATTGATTGTATTAAGGATATGTTTCAAATGTGAGTAAAGGACAATGTTAAAAATGAATTTTGGTACTAATTGAGAAAAATTCTTTTATAGCACAATTGTATGCTAAAGAATAAAAAATGTAGTAGTTATTTTTCCGGTAAATAATAGAAATGTTATAATAATTGCGGTTAAATACAAGGATACATATATGACTGTGATTATAATTTATTCAACAGCAACTTATCGATCTCATTTTAATAATAATAAATAAGTCATCATTAATAATTCATTGGCAACAAGCAATTATTTTGTAATACATTACTAATGCTCTAAACAATCAAAGACAAATAATTGTTTATTCTACAGACGATAAAACTTTTTGAACAAAAATTTTTGTTTCCGATTTGTATCAAAATACGCCGCCTATTTTTAATATTGTCCTTTACTTTTCTACTATCGTATTTGAATTTTAAACAGATATAATAAAATTGAAAAAATTTATGAATTGCATAAAGATGAATATTCTCATAAAAATGCAAGACCAACAGAAATAGCAAAATTAATTTTTGAATTCTTGAAAGTACAAGGACTAGAGTTTCACAATATTTCTGAAATTATAAAGTATGTATATCGTCAATGAATATATTGTATATTAAATTATGATCGATGTATCTTACATTGATATAATATTTTCAGACAAATAGCGAAATTGGAATCAGAACTCCGAACATTGGAAACGATTTTTGATTCAGTTATTGCTATGAAGGCAGTGTACTGTGAAGAACTTCAAAATATAACACAACATCTCAGTTCTAATGCGTTCGATATTTCTAATAAAGAATATTTAAGTCTATCGACCTCTACAGATAAAGCTACAAACATTTTATTATACGATAGTACGGAAATGTCAAATGAATTTGATAGTAATCAATTTTTAAATATATCTAATATGAAACATAAGGAAATGATGGACACAGAAAGCGATGTGATATATGATAACTTAGTAATACGTTACACGTATGTTTCATATTATGATTTACAGTCTAAGAAATAAGTACATATATAAGTACATAAGTATATAAAATGAAAGTATAAAATATTTTTATCTGTTATTTCGCCAGGTTAGATAATCTTTTGATAGAAATGCGAAAAAGATACATGGAACTACTTAGCTTGGAACCATAAACACAAATGTAAAATGTATGTATTACAACATCGTATTCGATTTTCAAAATTTTATTTTTCTATTTCTCAACAATATTTCATTATTTTTAGATTAAAGATATTTCTCTTTGTCAAATTTAATATCAATTTGCAAGACAATAATTCTATAAGATATATCTTTTAGGAACTTATTTAATTATTTATTATTGCAGTATATTGTAGTGATCTTGATGCTCTTGGAATATAATGTCGCACGCCCCATTTAATATTAGCATTTTCATCTGTTTTGATATATGTATAAATGGGGCCATTTGTTATATTTTTCAGTCTCATTTTCCATCCAATATTATTTGATGATGTTAAATGATCTGTAAAATATTATATATCGGTATCAAAGGTGAAGATATTCTAGTTAGGGGAATACCAAAATTTTATTTTATATGCTGGTCTAAAATTAACTGTGAAGACACAGAAAGTATGATAGTAATATATAAGCATGTATATATGTATTTGTACAGTGAAATTAAATAGTTCAGCATTAAGATAAATACATGATGATGAAACTTTTCTATAAAGTGCTGTATGGTGTGCAAAATTATTTGATCTTTTCAAGACATTTTACAGCTGTTCTTACATATTGTACGACATTTTATGTGAAATCTGCACTATACGTTTATGGTTGGTGTATTATGTACATTAATGATTAATATATATTATATATAAGCGCGCGCGCGTGTGTATATATCCTTTCTTTATATATTTTAACTAATGCTGTAAAATTATTTTAGAAAGAGGATTTATAACCAAGGATGTGTTTTAGATATTATTTAACGTACCTATTTTAAAAATTACGCACAGGAACAAGTATATAAAAATAGTTTTCAATATCTGTAATAGAATTAATCCTTTATATATATATGCCACGATTATTTGTAATTATACTATACTCACAATCCAGATGTTTAAAATTTTAACATTCATTGTGATCAACACAACAGTAAGATACTGACTATTTTATAACAAAACAGTATCAGCAGTTCTTATACTTTAAATTTAACAAAAAATTACACGGTTGAATGAATAAGTAAGAGATATGTTTTTATCACACTTTCACTTATAGAGAAATTAGTATTTTAAATTTTTATTAATTCATTTTTCTAAACCTTACATACTAAGATGTTATAATTAAAATACCGGGCGAAAGATAATACTATTATATTTTGAAACGCATTTTATTAAAAAAACTGTATATACATCCTAAACTGAGGATTAAACAACAATGTTAAAATAAATATGATTTTCATTTACTATTACTTTCTCTTCACTGAAAAACCTTACACACTATACTATTTTCCTAGATTGTCCACATACATTAACAATTATGCAATTTCACGTATAAAAGTTCATTGTACATTAACTTGACAAGTAAAAAAAGAGGAAAAAATGCGAACTTTTTTAATATCTATTTATCAAATCTTCCGCGAGAAACAGATATTATTCATTGTCACTGATATCTTCGTCAGTTGTATACTCGGAATGTTCATCAGCTGCATTTACATCTTCCGCAGTTTCTTCATCTGAAATATCCCATTGAGGATGTTCCGTGGGTACTTCTGGTGCCTCTTTCACATCCAACTGCAGACAAATATTTTTATAATAATCTTGAAACTAACAATAATACTGAAATTTTCGTTTACGTAATATAAATAAAACTTCATTACATACCTTAATATCTTGAGCTTGATCAAAGCCAAGATAAGAATCACTGCGTAAACATACAGTAAATGTATAAACACCTGGCCACCGGGGCGCTGTAAATTTCAACTGAACTTCTTCAAAATGTGCTAACGACGTAACATAAATAGGAGTTGTTAGTAAAGTTTGACTCTTGCGATCACAGATGTAAACCCACCAATATTCCTGTTTCACATCAGGAAAGAGTGGACAATGAACTTCGTGCGATATATTGCTTCTTCCTTCTAAAACTTTTTCTCTCTTTGAAATTCTTTGCTGAAATCTGTTTATAAAAACATTAATACGTAAATACGGGAGATTATTATTATGTGTACGGGCTGGTGCAGTAATCGTAGTACAACCAGGCAGGTGATGATTCTACGTGAAAAGATAAAAACTGAAAGATTTACCAAGTACACTTAAATATTTTTAATTTGGCTAATTTTGAGAGTAAATAATCGATAGGGGTTTAAACTACATTTGAAAATAAGTACAAAATTTAGAATAAAATCTTTTCATAACATTTTCAAGAAAAATAAACTTGAAAATGTATTATGCGCGTATGTGTAATCAGACCAGTTCGTAATTAAACATGTTTAAACTTTATTTTCTTGGAAACGAGGCTTTAAACTAATAAAAAAATTTTATTTTACATTTTTGACTTATCCTCGCATGTATAATAACTTCCTGTTGGTTGTTTATCCATACCTAGTCGGTACTTAGTCAAGTATACTTGACAAATTTTTAAGCTTGGTTTTCTCGGAAACGAAGCTTCATATGAAACAATCTTATTCTATATTTTCGATTTATTTTTTTTTTCACGTAGAATAACTCTCTTCCCGGTTGTGCTACGATTACCGCCCCGGCCTGTATACAAAGCGATCTGCTTAAATGGAAACAGTAGATTATTTTACGAGGGATTAAAGTTATTAAAAAATTTCTTTTAGAAAAGTTGTTTATTTCAAAGAGGGGTATCACATCGAGCAAATTATTTTTTTACGGATCCAGTAGTGGGGGAGATTTTAAGCTCAACTTCATTTTTTTTAATAGTACCACATATTTTTTAATACTGTTTAAATACTGCTTCGTGTCCTTTCCTTGTCTTTCATATGACGAATTAAAG
>JACXIV010000038.1:41049-65996 GCA_014737475.1 Bombus confusus | reverse complement strand
AAAAAAAAAGAGAGAAAAAGAAAAAAGAGAAAAAGTTGACACTAAAATCTCTCCCACTACTAGATTTGCAAAAAACGATAATTTGCACCACCTGACGCTCATCATTGAATCAAACAACTTTTGTACAAATAATTTTTTGATGACTTTAATCCCTCGTGAGATATTCTATAGTTCTCAGTTAAACGAAGCACACTGTATATTAAATTATTATGAAGTATTTTACCTCTCCCACTCTGTGTCATCATCATCTATGGACACATCTTTTTTTTCATGACTATCTTCGTCATTACTTCTGTCGCTATCAACATCGCTGTCACTGACATCAGATAATTTATCTTTGGAAGACTCTTTTTCTACCTTATCTTCTTTCTTTTTTGCATTAGGAGTATTCGTTTGTTGAGCATTATTGCTAGACTGAAATTGCGTCTGAGCATTCTTTGTGGAAGCAAATTTTTTACTAGTACCTTTCTTGTGGGACTTCTTTTGACCCTTTTTTTGCCTAAGCCATGCTGGCTTTTTAACAGATTGGTTCTGTTCTTCTGATACTTCATCAGGAGCTTCATTGTTTATTTTACTGTCATCGATCATGGTTTGTTCCTTAATAGAATCATCTCCGAATAAATGTTTCATATCTTTACGGGTTAATGATACTGTTACAGTCACAATAGCACCAGCGGTATAAACAGTTGGATTTTCATCATCAATTACTGTAAGATATATTTTACTTCAAAAAGTATTTAAATATAACTACAAAATATGTACATATTAGCATAGGAAATATTAAATAATTTTTACCTTCAGACCGTACTTTAAATTCTATGTATGGCATATTTCCAAGAACTTTCATTACATCTTCATATTGGCTATCTGATAAATGTCTAAGTATCAGTCTTCTTTCTTCTCCATTTAATTGTGCGAATTGTTGAAGACTTTTGATTTGATGCTAAACCAATTACAAGTCTAGTTAAATTTCTAATTACAATATATAATGAAATATAGGTTATAGGTTATTCTATGCTAAATTAAAGTATTCTAAATAGTATAACAAATAAATGATACCTTTTTTGGTAAGAAACATTTCAGATTATCTTCTGTTATATGTGGTAATTGTAAAAGAGGATTTTTAAATTCCCAAAAACCTTGTACTATCATTGCACACAATTTCATACAATTTTCTACAGTTTTTATAGTTGGTAAACGTGGAACTACAGAGAAAAGGAAACATTCATCAAATTACAAAATATGTATGCTTTAAATGTGTATTGCTATTATAAAATTTTTGTTGTTTGTATGTATATAGGAAAACGTAGGACAGATTGGTAAACCTATAATTTACAACATACATATGTACCTCTTCTAGCATAAGCTAATAGAATCACTCGGTTAACACAAGTTACCATTTCTTGAATCAAATATGGACATTTTTTTACTATATATTGTCTATCTTTTTCTAATGTTTCTGGATTTAATAGTATACGAGATAAATGTGCATGAATTAGAGCTCTAGCTTTAATTGAATATGAGTCACATAATGGTGTTGCCTTGTTTTTTGCACCTAGATCTGGCAGCTGCTTAATAAGCTGAAAATGAAACAAATACAAAATCTAGAATTACCTTAAGCTATTAATTTCTTCAGATAAAGAAATTTTCAATTTCAAAGTAAACAATAAAAGCCATACGTCACTTGTTTTACATCTAGTATAAAATTGTATTAAACCTGACATAAAAAGAATTGTACATTACAATAAAACATATTCTATATATATTCATTATAATTATGATTGTAAAAACCATTAAAACATAGTGCACATCTTACCGAATAAACTTCTTCGCTATCTGTATATCTCTCAACTATCTCTGCATTTCGTTTCTTATGAAATTCGAATGAAGCAGCAAGAATCATAATAACTCTTTTTAATGACATTGAAGGATATTTAATGAAAAAGATATAATATAATTGAGTGGTTGCCAATAATACCTAAAAACCAATAATAGATTGAAGTTTATTAATATTCACTTTTTACTAATATTTAATTACATGTATATTGTAACGTAGATGTATTTACTTGGTCACCGGTATAACGAATGCTTTTATACCACCACATTCCAACGGCTGTTGGTAAAACGAACATGAAAACCAGTGAATAGAATCCTAAAACCCACACTGAATTTTCTTTTTCGACTATCCAAGAAGGTAAAGCAATTCCAAAACTCATTGCTCCTGGACCATCCGGATTTCCATACTTTTCCCAATTCTTTCGTGCTTCCTCATCCGTTAAGGCTTGATACGCTATCAATTAATGTGAAAAGAGATGTTTATGTTTCAACAACAATTCAAATTATCATGAACAGTTACTATTATTTTTATAATATTTTATTTTATTACACACACACACGGATGCGCGCGCGTGCACACACACACACACACACACACACACACACAAAATTTTATGTTTATTCTAACCTTTAGTTAACCTCATAAAAGCTTTTTCATTCCCAGTTTCTTTATCAGGATGAAGAATTAAAGATAATTTGCGATATGCTTTTTTAATGTCACTTTGAGATGAGCTCTATAAAAAATAATAATATCATAAATGTTAAACAGATATAGGAGGTATAATAAATATAATTGATATTTTTTAAATTGAATTAATTGTACGTACAGAGGAAACACCAAGTATTTCAAACGGATCAAAATTGGCCATTTCATAATCGAATTGCGATACCTTATATGTCAAAAAGATAAGAACTACCCATCCAAGAATGATAAGAAATTTGCTACAATGATATAGTAACATTTTAAACGTCTAAACTTTATATACAATTAAAATATATATTTGATATGTAAACATAGTTACTCAAATAATGCTTTGGTTTCTTTCCAAGGTTTATTAAGTCGTAGGACAATTTTTTTCTTTTTACATCCATCACATTGACACTCTTTTGCTTCTTGATCAGGATCTATTTATAAATAATAATAGTAATTATATGCATTATTCACCTTATTATTACCAATAGTACGTAATTAATTATACGAAAAATATGAAAAAAAATTAAATTTTCCATAATATCGAGTTTTTAAATTATTAAGAAAAGAATATTCATAAAATTTTATATAATTAAAATTTATTTGAAACAACATAGTAATTTGTTTAAAATTTTTAGGGAATAAATTATATTATTGTTATTATGGTTATGAATTATAATAATTTACCCATATAATATTTTATTTAAATATTGCCTAATTTAAAAAATCTGTCTTAAAAACGTAAAACCGATAGAATGTTTTAAATCATATACATGTACATATATATAAGATACTTTTTTAGAGGAATACATTATTAAACTTTGAGCGTAAAATCGGAATATAGGTAAACATTAAATATTTTACTCAAAGTAATCAAATATTATGCACTCCATTATTGCGGACATTAGAAAATTAGTAACGTAATGTTCATAATTAAGAGCTCATTAATCCCTTGCCACAAAATTATAAAGTGAATCTGATAATGAAAAGAATAAATGTAAAACATGGTAAAATTATATAACTCGGTTGAAAGTACGTATGAACATAGAACGTTAGCGTAATATCACTTATTTTCTATGTTAATCTAAATAGATTCGTGTAAAACTAACCTTGTTTGGGACAACGTGGCCAAAAATAATATGTCACAGGTATTTGAAGGAGGGCCGAGAATGATAGTAGAAAGTAGAAAAATGTCCCGCCACTTTCGTCGTATTGAAATTTTTGGCCGCTCATAGCTCATTAAATTACAATCTTTAAGTATATCGTTTAAGTACATTCATTACTAAACTCCACTTTGAATTCACAGTATCATTCAACATACAGTACAGTTACAGAGTTGTCGTCGTCAAGACTGCCAACTCAGCACCGAATGTTATTAGTTTAGGTCTGATGTGCAATTGGCGTTGTCGATTATGTTTATATACAACTACGAAGAAGAATGGAAAATACGTAAAAAATGACAATAATTAAGTCTGTTAACAAACGATACGTCGCTCCCACTGTGAAGTTACAGTTACAAACAACTTTACTGTCTCTAAATGAACTTAGAATACGCCATTGCATGATAATACGGTAGTTTTGTAATTCTGTTGCACCCTGTTCGCGAACAACGTCACTAATGCCAACGTCATGCAACTATTAACTGTAAACAAATCCTGAATCGACATCAAAATCGATAGATATATCGACTATGTAAATATAAATCCAAAAGTGAAGGGTCACTATCTTTTAATGTACTGTTTCCAAAAGAAAATTAGGAATTATTTTATTCTAATTCAAAAGTAGAGCAGAAATATACGTATATCATATTAATCATATTAACTACAGTATCATAAGAAATTTACGTGGAAATATATACTAAATATTATAATAATATGTGAATTTATAAACTTTTTATGCATATCGTAAAAATGAAAAGTCACTATTATGTGGTTTGAAATTAAAATATCGAATAGGACGGTACCTTTATATTTTAATGTAAAAATTCAATTACTTGTAGAAATTCAAGTCTACATTATTCATTTTATTTTAAAGTTATTTTGATGTATTTTCACTTTGTTTAGATTTGTTTTATGAATATGTTTGTTCCTTATCGTTCAAGTAAATTTATTGATATAATCATTAATCAGTATAATTCTGAATTGAAATTTCATAAAGTAACTATGAAGTTTGCCGAGATATGTACATAAGTATGTACACCATACTCTAAATTGAAGAACTAAAAGCTGCTAAAAGTGATGAACGTGTTCAACTGTGCTCGTAACATTCTGATCAATGGTTCTGGCTGGATTGGTTTATTTACAAATACTGCCAATGTATGGTTTCGTTTGACAATAAGACTATGATATTCATGATATATATTCATTATGTACAATAAACGCACGAAAAAAATTGTGATACATAGCTTTGATAATCCATAAATTAAATTTCTAAGGTATGTCGTATTTAATGGTATTTATATAGGTTAAATATATTTTAAAATGTAAGTGATTTGGACAATTATTTGTAGAAGAATATAGAAAGTTTTCTCGTAAAAAATTCATATAGAAATATAACTTTTATTATTATAATTTGTTTATTTAATAATTTTATTACCGTCAATATGCTTATCACTGTGTCAAAACTATTTTTATCGTTAATACCATAGGTTTACATTAATAACAGAAAGTTTATATTTTTAATCTTTCCAATCTGTAACAATTTTTTCATTTCATACGTTATTTTGGTGAAATATTTCATTATTCTAACTAATACTTTTCAGTAGCTTTGATCGTGTCAAAGTAACAAAATATGTTTGTATCCAGTGATGGCTATAATATAAATTGTTAATAAATTATTTCTTGTTTCTTTTTTGTTTTCTTTTTGTTCTTTTTTTTTTCTTTCTTTTTAGGTACGGTTAGTACAATTTTGTATTAAGATAAACAATGTCTGAGAAAAATATAGTTGAGTGGACGCAAAAGGATGTGTCAAGATGGCTTAGAGAAACTGGACATGAAAAATTTGTTGACTCATTTCTTTATGAGGAAATTGATGGAAAAGTGCTCTTGACTTTGAAAGAAGACGATCTAAAGATAATATCCAGTAATTTACTGAAAATTGGTGATATAAAAAGATTATATATTAGCATAAAACAATTACAAAGGGATAATATGGCAGTATTATTTGAATTAGGATACATTGATATATTTCCATCGTCAAATTTTTATAATCATCATAAACATGAAGTAAGAAGGAAAGTTAAATACTTAATATCAAAAGTTGTTTATGATATATATTTCTTCAATATATGAAATGTGATAATAAATGAGATATTCTGAAATAATATCAGTTGTATTGCCATAGTAAAAATTTCTTTTCTATTTTAACAGATGCCTAGTAGTGGTATAAATAACGAAGGTTCTATTGAACATGAATTTTATTCAGCATCTGTATCAGAAGATGGTCATGCGTCACATTTGTCACCCGAAATTTGGAAAACTTTCATTAGTTTGGCATATTTATTTATTGTTACATGGATTACTGCCTTTGTGATGGTCATTGTTCATGATAGAGTGCCTGATATGAAAAAATATCCTCCGTTACCTGATATATTTTTAGATAACGTTCCGCATATTCCTTGGGCATTTGATATGTGTGAAGTTACTGGAACTATACTTTTTGCAATATGGCTGATTGTACTAATTTTTCACAAATACAGGTAAAGTATATTATAAATGCTACCAATACTTATAATTAAGTTGCCAAGTAGACGATTTTAAAAGTATTCAATAAATTTTTGTTAACACAGATTTATTTTATTACGGAGATTTTTTGCTTTATCTGGCACAGTCTTCCTGCTAAGATGTGTTACAATGCTTATTACTTCCTTATCAGTACCAGGCGCACATTTGCAATGTCAACCGCGGAAAGTTCCCGAGGATTGGACAAGGTACGAGTAATATTTTACCCTTTAAAGTAACTAGCGCGATAAAGAATTATATTAATATCTTCATTTTATAGTTCTGCATATGTAGAGTTATATAATAAAATTGCTATGGCTTATGTTATATGGCGTGGTGCTGGTATGTCGATTCAAGGTGTTAGAACGTGCGGTGATTATATGTTTAGTGGACATACTGTTGCGTTAACTATGTTAAATTTTTTCATTACAGAATGTAAGTATTAGCATGTTTCTGAACAGATAGATTATAGGTAATACGTATATGAAGAGTCCACGGGAGAAGAAGGTAATGTCAAGTTTTAGCATTTCTTACAAAACGAAAATTGTATTTTGCATCATTCTCAACTTTATCTTATAATTGTAAGTGATATATAACACATTAAATTAAGAAAAGTGTAAAGCAAAGAGTAAAAAATGAAGAGTACACTGCAAGTCTCAATTTCTTATAGCTATTGTGAAACTTGGAGAATTTTTATTCAAATTATTGAGACATAGCCAGTGATAAAGAGCACACACAGGAGCGTATGAAAAATATTAAATTCAAAATTTGTTAAAATTGACATTGCCCCTTTTCACCGTAAAACTTTCATATAATTCTTACGATGATGATATTTTATTTACAGATACACCGCGACAATTGTATTTTTTACATACCTTTACATGGATGCTCAATATGTTTGGTATATTTTTTATCTTGGCAGCACACGAACATTATTCCATTGATGTTTTCGTAGCTTTCTACATTACATCACGACTGTTTCTTTATTATCACACTCTAGCGAATAATCAAGCATTGATGCAACGTGATTCAAATAGAACCAGAATTTGGTTTCCATTATTTAGTTTTTTCGAATCTTCTGTCGATGGTATCGTTCCAAATGAGTATGAATCTCCGTCTCTGATCGTTTGTAATCTAGCATGTACTGGGAAAAATATATGGCATTTGGTACGATCCTCAGTTTGCTTCCGTAAATCATGGCGTGATGTAAACGGCAGTGTAAAGAATAGCACAAAGAAGGAACACTAGCCAGTATATAAGTTACTTCAGTTTTATATTCCTTTGATAATAGACTTTTGAGAATATTAACTTTACTTGATAACTCTCTTTATACCATTTAAGTAAGAAAATTATATAACAAAAAATATTAATTGCAAATATTTATTTTTGGAAGTGAAATTATTATAGTTAGTGAAATCTCCATTATCAAAATGAATTTGTACGATTTGTTTAAATATTTCTAATCTTTACGAAATGACTAACCATAATAGTACATTTAAATTATTGCCTTCCAAAAGAAATTTTATTATTATAATATTATTATATTTAACTTGTACAATTCCTATTAAAATCAATTTTCATTATCTCTTCTGAAACTTAGGTCTAGACACATTACTTTTTTCCCTTATTGTTAATCACGGAGAAATTTGTTTCCTTTTTCGTGAATAAATATATTACGAAAATTGATTATACAAATAAATCTTGTAAGTAACAAGGAATGAAAATTAACTGAATGTATGACTACATGTTCGAGTTTACGATCATGTGCAATATAATTTGTTGTTAACTGAAGCTACAGAATGAAAGTTATATTAATGAAAACATAAATAAATTGCAAGTAACAGTGCATAAAAAACTGATTCGATACGAATATTTATGTATTCATTTATTTCATAATTTTTGATACGAGATTTGGGGAAATACAAAAAATTGGATAGAGTGCGTGCAGTACTATGTAGAAATATAAATAGTCTATCCACTTTTAATTTGTATATATATATATATATATATATATATATATATATATTTTTTTTTTTTTTACTAAAATTAAGTGTAAGCGAAGAGATTTTACTGGTGAATCTATTTTAGCAACTATTATGTATTCTCGTCTCATTGTGATATCCTCCGTTTCTAAACGCATCATCACAAATAGAAATAACAAAACAAAAGATAATTACGCACGACCAGAATATAACTGAACACATGATGGTCATGATCAGATATGGACATCTATATATATGTAATACGTTAATGATGACGCTATTCTTTACGTGATTTAACTGAAGTACAATTGAACGAATATTGAACTCTTCGCAAGAGTTAATTAGTAAGAGGCTATGTGTGCTACAGTGATCTGTAATATTTATATTTGTTATAAATAGAGTGTACGATTATTTAGATTTTTAAAAGAGGCTCTTAATGTTATGCTATTGAAGAGGAAGAATGATTTGCACAATAGCAAGAAAGAAATTATATATATATCAATATTTGTACATACAATTGCTGTATTCTACGATCATTTTATGTTAAGTTGATAAAATTATTTTTCTATATTGCTTTATTATGAATACTTTTTATATTTTCCTTTTTCATAAATAGGTGCACATTCGATAAGTGTAATATCGTATAATATAATTATAATACTCTTACAAATATCTATTACCAAGAACTTTTGTAAATACAGTATATAAATTATATTTAGAATTAATATCGAAAGGTGCTAATTTTACCGTAAATAAAAGATATTATAACAAACATTTTTTATAACGCATTCTTTAAAGGATATATTCGATGTTGACATAAAAAATAACGTGCACTTTTCCAATTTTAATCGACGAATATTTTGTTTTGTATAAAGTACACTGTCAGACAATAAATGGTATATGTATAATAATTAAGTAGGATAAGTTTGTATTACGCCGAATAACAATCTTTTGTAGAGTTTTGACAGAAATAGAAACGCGTCTACGTAACTATACCGTTCCTATAATTAAACCACCGGTGTATGTAGACCGTCATAGTTTCAGAGTCGCAATGTCGGAGTTTTAAAGTAGTGGTATCGCAAGTTTCAGCGTTTTACGTATTAATTTCTTATTCTCGTTTGAAAATTACAAAATCAATAAAATACTTGACGCAAATAAAGATGTGCTGCACTCCTTTTAATATTATTTCTTATTTATAATATTTATCTTCATGCTCTTATCTCACAGGTATGTATTACAAACTTCAAGATACTTTAAAGGAATTTTAACTTTAAACTAGATAAATTTTGAGCGCCACCGCTTTATCAAACGGTATAACAAGTATTCACTATTTTATTTCAATATTCGCACATTTTATTTCTAACATAATCTAAGGGAACATAGAAACTGATTTGCATAATAATTTTAGCACGATATTTGTTTAAATTTCAAGCTGTTTCTAAGTACCAATATATCTTTTATACAAATATAAGGAAGATCAACAAAGGGCAGAGATTTAATTTTAAAACTATTAAATATTCAGTAATTGAGATAACATGGAATCGCAAACGGAAGGCATCTGTCCGATCTGTAATCAACGTGCAACGCTGAAATGTAACGGCTGCAAGCAGCAATTTTATTGCAAAAAGGAACACCAGCGACAGGACTGGCCTAGACACAGGTCAAATTGTCAAGCATGGGAGATTCGTGAGAGCTGCGAACTCGGACGGTATTTAGTGGCATCAAGAGATTTAAATCCGGGCGACGTAATCCTATCAGAGTCACCTTTGGTTTGGGGACCGGCATTACATTCAGATCAAAGAGTTTGCGTTGGTTGTGGAAAACAATGCAATAGTGGCGGTACAAGATGCACGAAATGCCTTTGGCCGGCGTGCGATACATATTGTTCTGGTCTTACTGATAAAAACAGACACGGTCTGGAATGTTCTTTTCTTATAAAAGCAAGAATCATTCCTAGGTTTGTAACATTTCGTAAAATATAAAGATACAGCTGCATTTAAAGAGTAAAGGTGAAGAACAAGGAGAATGCCACGAAATAGTTTTAGCGAGGAAATCAATTTTAATAACTTTATTAGTTGACGAGTAATGGGAACAAGGTTCGGTTTAATCGTATTCTTCATAACACGAAGTTTATACATTTATTGGATATCCAGAAAACAGAGCAAAGAGATAACTGTCTTACATTCGCTGTCAAATTGAATACCGCAGGAAACTAGAGTAAAACAAGAGAATTATTCATTTGCATTTATATACATAGAAATGAATTATACATTGCTTAAACGTTATTTGGAAATTAATAAAATAAAATAAAGGCACTGTCATAACGTTTTAAAAGATAGCGTACGAGCGTTATAAAGCATTACAATTGATCACGCTTATATCGTATACAATAGAAAATAATATGACTAGTATATGCGTAGCACAGAAATAAAAGGATAGAGACGATATAGTTTATTATTTATATGTATACACGTATATGTATATACATATTGTTCTACTTCGTGTATGATTTCATTTATTCTCAATCAGTGTTACTCGTCTTTCAGGTGCGATGTCCTTTTAGCGATACGTATGTTAATATTATGGCGCAAGAAATCGAAATGTTGGTATTCTATAGAGAAGTTACAAAGTCACCAAGATTCTCGTGGTCAAGGAACGAACGCATATGAGGAAACGATGAACATATATCAGCATATCGAACGTCTTTTACCAGACAATCCCTCCAGCAAAGATATCGTGCACAAAATTTGTGGCTTAATAGACGTTAACGCTTTGGAAACTATACCACCTGAGGGCTGCGTTGCGATTTATGAAACAGCATGTCTTTTGGAGCATTCTTGTTTGGCTAATACCAGACACAGCTTTAAAATCGACGATAAGGGTAGACCTCGAATCACGGTGGAAGCTGTTTGTTCTATACAGAAGTATATAAATATAATATATTTCACATTACAGTCTTCTGTTTCAGATTGTTTTATACATTTTATACATCTTTTCATATTTCTTTAACAAATTGAAACAGTTTGATGCAAAGTGCGAAACCAAATAGCATTTTTCTAGTACATTTCAACATCAAAGAATTATTTGATATCTTTGCGTCGTACGTAAATTATCTACATATTCTATAGTATTTACTTTTGGAGGCGCGTTCCACTTAGACTCGGTATAGAGGATAACTTCTTTTCTGAATAATAAACCTAATAGTTTCGATAGTAGTAAATCGATAGACAGACACAGCTCTCTCTTTTACAATGTATAGATGGGACCATTTAAGCACAATGTATACACATGCACTTTGGTCAACGAGGGCACGAAGAGTTCATCTTTCGGAGACGAAATATTTTTCTTGCCATTGCAAGCGATGTGCCGATCCAACAGAATTGGGCACACACCTTGGAACCTTAAAATGTCCTCACGACAACGATTTTATTTTACCTAAAGATCCATTAAACTTTGATTCACAATGGGGATGTAATTCGTGTCCTGGAACTTTGACTGCATCGGAAGTGATGCAGTTTGTTGGAAAATTGGAAGAGGATGTTGACGAAATTATGTATCAAGCAGACAAGAATAAACTGGTTGATCTTCTGTCTCGGTAAAATAACTTTCATTTATCATACATTGGATAAAAAAATAATATCGTATCTATAATATCTTCCCGCGATATACAAGAGTAGCTAAGTTATTAACTTTGTTGTCTATCCTTGCGTATTATCTCTTTGTTCTCTTTGTTTCAAATATTTTTATATCGATATCCACTCTATTTTTATTATACATAGAAAGGATAATTATATAATATAAAGTAAATATTTTTATATCACATTGCACATGTACATAAAATTACAATTCGTCGTTATTGTTTATCGACTATGCGTAGAAAATAACCAAAAATATAAAAAATATGTTAACTATATGAGATATATGTATATGTACGTACGTTCACTCGTAATAGCGATGTAATTATGCTTTTTGGAGTCGTTAAAACTTATACATATACATATATACATATACATATACATATACATATACATATACATATACATATACATATACATACATATATATAGATAGATAGATAGATAGATGGATAGATGGATAGATGGATAGATGGATAGATAGATAGATAGATAGATAGATAGATGGATAGGTAGACAGATACATGATTTTGAAGAAGTTTTTCTTAATAAACGAATCCAAAATTGTGTAATGAAATTAGCTGATTTATTTTATTTTTGGATGCTTTAATGCAACAAAAAATCTTTTCACGAAACGAAAATATTTCCAAGTTTTAAATTTGTCGGTGTTCCGTGACAAAATGGCTCGAAATTTGTTTAAAAATTGTCTTTTCTAAATAAAATAATTTCGAAAAAAGATATTTTCCTAAAGATCATTTTGCTGTGATTTGAAACTCATTTTTAGACATTGTATGGAACGAAAGTTACTGATTCAACTATAATCGTTATTTAATTCTAGGCTCACTACGTTATTGCATCCTGGACATCAACTGTGTATAAGCGTCAGTCATTCGTTGATTCAGCTATTGCCTGCAAGCGATCCGAAAAAGCCTGAATTATGCAAGCGTATCATAAAAACCACCAAAACATTAGATCCTTACGGTGCAAGATTAGCATTGTACACTGCAGTCGCATTGAGAGAATTGTCTACGTGTCCAGGAGAAAATAGGAAAGGCCTTCTGTCAGAAGCAATATCGTTATTGCAATTTGAACCAGAGAATTCGCCTGGTGAAAAGCTTCGAACGTTAATGGAATCTGAGTTATGATAATTCTATTAGATTTAACATTTAATAAAATAATCATAATAAAAGTTAAATTGTAAAAATTATTCGTATTCTGTATCAAATTAATTTGCATTTAAAAAATGCATTCATGTTGGAAAAAAGCAATATGAAAAAGGTCTTTCTTCGCACGATCTTACGCCATAATAGCTATGTAACGTGACATAGAATGTAAATGACATATCGTCCGTATTGAACGATATATGGGGTTATTTGCAATTATACAGTACACATAATCGTGATCAGTGGCATCGTGCGGTATAGTGCTATAGTAGTTCACAGTGCTGTTCTTATGTGTCGCATTTTATTACATAAGATAACGTTGTATTTACAGTATAAATGTAAGTAAATCAGTTGTTTCTAGGTCAATGATACGGTTGTTAATGCGTGCTTGTTGTTGCAGTAGAATTAAGTAGTGAAAACCTGTCTTACGCTGGAGAGGAAAAGTAGAAATTCCAGGTAAACGTTATTGGATTACGGTAGCATGTAAATCTAGACTAGATTTAGCCTCGAGATGGAGTAACATATTTTTATAACAAGAATAGTGTTTTTTGTTTTTGTTTTATAGCAAAGTGATTATCGAACATTAATTTACTTATACTAGACATTGATAAATACGTATCATTCTATCGGAGTAATCTTTAAATGAAATAGTGACACGTAAATTTTGTTCGTAACAACGGAATAGCTTTGAGCGAAAATAGATTCGTGCATGTAGTGAGAATTTAAAGATTTTCTAAATGTTGGCTATTTAAACAATTCATTAACGAACATTCAAACTAGGAGAACTAACAAGTAATTCGCACCACGGTTTTCAAAAATAGAAATATCTTTGTTATCATACGTAATATTCGCTTAGGATAATTCCTCTCATATATTCTCCATAGTTTCTGTTTGTATATTGACCGATATTTTAAATCGGGCATTGTTTGTAAAATAAAGAAGCACGTTTTAAATAAGATCGCATCTAAACAGAAAAATTCTATACAAGTTATATTCAAAAGATTTTAAGTTAATGAGAAATTTTTGTGTTTAATGTTTCTAGAATTCGTCACAGTGTGAACTCCACCAAAGAATTACTGGCAATTGCTCGATTGTCTGTACGTTCGTTTCAACGTAAGAAAGAAAGAGAATATTAGAATCGATTAGTTAAGAATAGGAAATACAAAGTTCTAAACGGAGTAATAATTCATGCGATCAAAGTTCAAATATGCCTATTTTCTTGGATGATTATCAAGGTAGACAAGAACGTCGAGTGCGTACAGTCAACAACGGATAGGACAAAGATTGCCCCTTTAATTGAGCTGTAATTTGTAAGAGATAAGTTTTCCCTGGCTGTAATCTTTTAAGGGTAAACGGAAGCGCTCGATCTTTTGATGGACTCTGTTTCTCTTCGCAGACCTCGAATGTATACTCGGAACGTCGTCGACGATGAAGACCGCATTGGTCTGGAATTGTTGTCATGCTGGCCAATGACGAACTGCTCTTTAATTCTCGCACGAGGATGCAATACTTTGCAGTACCTGCCGATTCTACCCCTACTGTCACTTCGTGGCAAGTTCTTAAGGATCTGTACTCCCGTGGCGCACTTTTAGATGGAATCTAAACAAAGTGTTCACAGCCTGTCTACATTTTGACTTTTAGAAGCACCCTTAACTAATCGAACACTCTTAACACGCTCCTCTAAATCTCTAAATTCATCTAATTCTATCTATCCACAAAAATGTCGATGACAATTTGTTTCGAGCGAATTTGTTTTCTTAGACAGCTGATCGTATCTGTATAGCCATTCTTTATGATCACCGTTCATACGCTGTAAACGGTGCTAAGTTTTCGAATAATATCATTTATTACCCCATTTACGTGAAAATAATTGAATTACGTGAAAATAAAATGAACAAAACGTATCCAATTAGAAGCATCTATCTTACGTACCGTGGTAATTTTATGTACACATTCGTGTTAAAGGTAAACGAATGGTGCAAAAGTAGTAGGTACGTATTTTATAAAGCTTATAAATATATCGATATTTATCGGTATTATTATATTATTATATTATCGATATTATATATCGATAATTTCCTATATCGAAACAGCTATTTCGCTGTAGATTAGCGGATTAGTAAACTTTTAAAAGGAAAAGATTGCGATTCTTAATAAGAAAGAAGGATAAAGATAGAAATAGATGCTGATTTGTATAGTATTATTATTTAAACTGTAATTATTAAAATAATTATTTGATTCTCTATATTAACATCATTGAAAATGCATGCTAATATTTTTAAGCAGAGTTTTGTGATCGAGCGTATCGTTGCGACGTGAAATCGTCGATTATCGACATTTTCTGTTCGTTATCAAAATTCTAGCGTACTTAAAAAGCAATTTTACGCTATCAATGTTATTCAGCATATAATTAATTTGCATGAAATACCTGTGGATATATCGCAGATGATTGTTGGGTAGCTAGTACTTTAATGGCAGATACTCGTACTAATTCCTGTGGTGTAGCGGATATCCGTAACGTGTACGTCTTCCCCGACGTCAAAGGTGGTACTCTTAACGATGCATATCCTACTACCTCCTTTTCCTACAAATGTTTGTAAATCGTCTATAATATTTTCATATCAATGCCAATAATTTTTCATTTCGCTATTTCAATAAGATTGTGCCTTCGGTAAGAAATCTAGCTAATATTACCCCTTAAGAAACTAATTTGGTTACATCCATAGATTTGTAATTGCAAATATGCGGTTCGGTATAAAAGCCGATTATAATTACTTTCATCGCATTAATATATAACGGCGTTAATATATTGTAACATATATTAACATATATATATATATTGGCGTATATTATAGTATAATATCTAGATCATTTAAATTATATTTTTTACTTTTGCGAAATTGAAAATTACATCGTAGAACATAGTTTTCGTGAAAGTTGTTTTCCTCCCAACTTCGCGATGATCGTTTTAATACTTTAACGTATCGGTTTAATTCGCTTCACAACATACAGAGTTGATTATTATACTAGAGATCTGATTACTTTCACATACCCCCGAATCATTTTAACTTTGGGTCGTAAAAGTGAAAATTACTTATTGAACAATACTAATTACTAAGTGAACATTACTTGATTACCTAAGTAAGATATTAAACGAATCTCGCATTATTGTGCTAATCGTTTAAAGATATGGTATATATTAACGAATATAATGGACATAATGGAAGAAACTTTTTGAAATAGCGATATAATGATTCGAGTTTTTGACCTTCGAACGACGAAGATCTTTGAATATTAGCTATAACTAGTGATTATAAAAGCTTTATTACCCTTAAAATTCCTGGACCACTTAATTTTGCTCTAACGATGCCACCACCGCAAGGAAGAATATGAAAGGTACTCGAAGTATTTCCCGGAGGACGATAATGGAAGCTGATGAATCCATCGGTTTTGCGCAAATTAGCTGTGGTGTAATGTCCAGTGCGTAGCCTTAATTCCGGTGTCTTTCGAAATTTTATCGTGTCAGTCGCTATTCGATTTGAGACATTGTTTCGCGTATTTACCTAATACAGAGTAAAAATAAATGACTAAATATCGTTTGAAATCAACAACATAGTTGAACTAGCGAAAGAAGAAAGAACGCGCGACTTTTAAGATACAGAATAAAAATAGTTCCCTTTTACTACTTTTACCGCGAAAAGCCACGATACAAACACTTTATTATAGGATCAAGTGTTCTCTAGTTGCAATTACTAACCACGTATAAGGTAACATTGTACGTAGTATCGTACTTCATCCTGTGAAGCGTCAATTTTGTTTGACGCACGCAATGAAGTCCTTCCGGAATGCCGCGATGTTGCTGTTCCTTAGAAGAGGAACTGCCCCCTTTCGTCGAATGCTGGTAAACGCGTAGAACATTTTGAGCGGCGCAAAGGGTCAAGGGGTGAGCCTGAGACCCTGATGTCACGGCTAAACAGTAATGCGAGAGGTGGGGATCTATGTTGCTGTAAAAATAAATGGATTTTTGTCGAATTCGTGGCGTGAATCACACAAGCCAATTTTAATTCGCTGGGACGTTAATCGTAAACTTTATATTTCGTTGACGAGCCAAAGAAAATCTTTATTCCTCTAATTTTCATTTTGTTCGAACATCAAAACTTTCTATTACCTTTTTGAATATGAATAGTAGAATTCTAGCGATAATCAATTGCCGTATGTTGTTGTTGTTGTTGTTGTTGTTGTTATTGTTATTATTTAAAATTTTAAAATAAATTTGAAAAATGATATATGCAAAAACTGCAATTTGTTTAATTCGTTGATCGTATAGAGTTAGATCAGCGAAGAAGGTTTGGACACTTTTATATGTACGCGGGAAATGATTTCGAATCTTGTGTCAGAAAATTTTTGTCCAATATTGCATCTAGCTTGATTTAATTTGCCAATTATCCGTCAAATACGTCGAAATTACGATTTACGAACTCGATACGTTCAGCCAAGGCAACTTTTGATTACATTTAGATTACATTCATTTCTTCGAAATAAAATGTGATTAGGAGTTGTTACACGTTGAATATAACTGTACGCGATAATATCGTTAAACACAACAACAAAGTTTTCCAACAACTTGCGCGTTAAAGGGAAATTATTAGCGATACCTTTTATTCCAGGATATCGTAAGTCGGCGTTTGCTTCTTCGTTGTTGAAACCTTAACGAGCGGTGACGATTTTCCATTTCGTTTGCATACAATTCCGGGATATGGCTCAAACTGCTCGACGTGGCGTACAGCAGCACTGTGCTCGGTGTCAATTTTTGTAAACTGGCATCAGGAGGGTTCACGGATTTAATTTCGAACCAATAAAGACCAGCGCGTGTCTTTGATATCGTAAAATTCTGATCTTCTGCACCCTCGTACGCGAAAAGAGGGGAGCCTGGTTTCAAACTCTTCACTGGCCACCGTGTTTGCACTGTTGTATCGATCATAATATACACTTTATCACAGATTCTCATATATGTATCATATGTATCACAGATACATCGATGTTTTACGTTTCTTTTACTTTCCTTCTTTTCTCTTTTTTCATTCTTCGTTTTAACTTTACCAATCTAACTTTATCGATTTCTATTACTTTGCATTATTTCCACAATTCTCATTTAAGTAGATGCAAAGATAACGAAAGCTCGGTAAAGCAATCATTACATGTTTCGATGAAAAGCAATTTGTGCTTGGTCATATAAATTTTAAATAAAGATTTAACGACTAAATAATTGTACTAAACATTGTTAGACGATATACTGCTATTCATTTTATACTTGAACTTATTTCAAACGATCGAACCTATGGATTTATATGACTTAAAAATTTACTGAAAATTGGATGTGAAAAAGTATATGAGATAAAGATTATATTGGAAAATATTTATTTTGTAACTAATGAGAAACTACTATGACATATAAATATATATATATATATATGTACATGTCATAGTTGCGCGCGTGCGGGCGCGCGCGCGTGTGTGCGTGCGTGTGTGATATGTATGTTTTTGCACATAAAAATGAGAAACGGTGGCTTTTTTATGTAAACAATGGGTACAGAGTATGAAAGAAAGCCGAGGTCTGTTCGTTTAAATACGGTACGGAATATAAAAGGAAGATAAATTGTATTCAAGGATAAAATATCGCATTTGACGCACTCTATAAGTGAAAAAGGTATAAATTTGAATAGTATCAAATTTCATTGGTCGTATGTTATTTCTCTCCACCATTTCTCTCCGTCAATCAAAATCCCCATTTAGCGTGATAAATAAACCACGTGCTTTGTTCCTTTAAACTTTAAAGTTTAACGGAACAAGGTTCGTTTGGTTCGCTGATTGATTTTAATCATATAGGAAACGATTGCTCAAGTTTTTCGTACATTTTGCTCCTTCCGTTTCTTCGATGTTCTCCGGTGGCTCGACGTAACTGACCGTCCATGATATCGGCCCGCTACAGGGGCTAACGAGTAACGTGAGAGGTGGTCCTTCACGTGGACTCAGGTAATAGAACCTGCAATAATTTTATCTGCATCCAGTATAATATTAATGTTCGATACGTATTCGTCGTAACCAAACAAATACAAAGCAATAATTTAATCAAATTGCGTGCTTTTACAAAAAGATAAGAAAGATTGTTTCTGAACTGTTTTTAGAGTATTCTTTGTACATACATACACACATACATGCAAACATACATACATACACGCATCCATACACAGGTATTTACACTTTTTTTTTCTTAATAGAACGCGATTGACTCCTTAAAGACGAGTTATGAGAAAAGATAACGTTACCAAGGTTTATAAATGAGAAAGAATAACCGATAAAGGAATTTTACCGAATTTGTATGTGAATATTTGTACGGTGATAAATTCTGTACGCGAGAATGTTTCCAGTGGTATTTCTTTTTCCCGATGTAAGATAAAAGGTAGAACGAACATCTATCTTATTGTTGCTACTGCCACTATCAAGTATCAACAAATTGTCAAGCATCGGTCGGAAGTTCTGAATAATCTTTCAAGATCCAAGGACAAGTAATTACCGAATAACAATAGATCGTACAATCCAACGAACATACATATACATGCATGGTACACCGAAATGCACGCGCGCGCGTAAATGGGTATACAATTGCAGCGTGTCGTTTATATTTAGTCATAATGTTTGATCGTACAAAAGTTCCCGTTTAAAGATCGTACCGGTTAAGTTTACGCCTCGACACAGCCGTCGCTGTTTCCCTTTCTCTCTCTCTCTCTCTCTCTCTCTCTCTCCCTCTCTCCCTCTCCCCCTCTCCCCCTCACCCTGTTTCGACCCAACAAGATCTGTCCCTCCCATCGGCTAGTTTCCCCATCATCCTTTCGAACGTCGTCGCGTCGCGTCGTCGCTGCTCGTCGTCGCTGCTCGTCCCGTTAGCATAGTCCGAGAGAGCGTCGGGACGCCGCGCCGCGCCACACGTGCTCTTCGTTCACGGCCTGGCACTGAAACGGCTATTGTAAAATTAGCGTCTACACACAATGCTGGCGTCGCGGCGTCTGGGGTCGCGCATCCACGACCCCCGTCGTCTAATTTTGGCGTTTGGTTCGTCCCACGAGAGACTCGAATTGATTCTGTCATTCAGCCGGCAGCGCGAGGCCGTCTACCGACTTTCGTGGAAATCCACGCCAATAGTAGAGCCTACGACGCGTGGCATCGCGACGCCTTTTCGCACGCGCCTTAGCCTAGACATCGCTTTCCAGGAAACGTCGCGACCTTTCGCTTTAACCTACACCGAGAGAGAGAGAGAGAGAGAGAGAGCGAGAGAGAGGGAGAGAGAGAGAGAGAGGGAAGGGGGAGGGAGGGAACGGGGGAACGGGGGCAGGGAGGGAGGGAGGGAGGGAGGGAGGGAGACCGGACGACGAACCCCGGCTGAATGAAGTTCCCGAGAAAGATAGCGTGTGCTTATTCTGACCGTTCGATCCTTCTGTTTCTTCGTTACTTATACACCGATCTAAGTGCATACTCATTCTTTCGGATCGATCGTCGTCTCTCATCGCTGTTTCTGGCTACAGTTTCTCTCAAACTTTCTTACGATCGTCACGATTACGAGTGACAACGGTGCAAAAGAGATTACACGTGTTAAAAGGAGATTGTATCGTCGAGTCGTGTTGTTTCATTTAAGCGTTTAGCGTATGGTGTTAATTTACAACGATGTTGTTTTTTTTTTTTTTTACTATAACATAACAATATATAATATCGAAACGTATTTCGCGCCTTTGTTTACACGTTTTACGTTAGAAGGATTACAATTTATTCTTGTTTTAATTTATTCTGTAATATATAATTGAAAAACTGTAAAGGCGCTTGATTCTGTAAGTGCACCTGCCTTCTGGAAAAGTTAAATATACACGCGTATGTTAAGTTCAAGTTTAACGCGTAACCTAGCGTTTCAATGTTCAGAGCAATTGTGCAATTAGACTTGCGTACGAGTATCGCGGAAACCATCCGATAGTAGAACTTTATGATGCGTAGCGTCGCGACGCATCGAACCATTAAGTGCGGAATAAAGTTTGACGATGATATCAGTTTTATCCCTGTAGGAACTTGGTAAGAATTTCGTATAAGATACGAAACGGTGCTGTAGCGAAAATCGATCACGTAGAAGCGACAAGGCGATCTGCAATCAAAATAACTCATTCGCCGCGATCATCGCCGATGTATTCGAATTTTCCCTTCGAAACGAAAGTAGCGGAACGTTGCTTCGTCTTTGTATCTGATTTATTTACTTATATATTGTCGTAAGTAACTTTAATAATCGTAACTGTTCGTTGGTGAAAAAATTACGACGGAATTGGTCGAGACGCTTTCGCAACTAGCGAATAATAAGCGAGAAGAGTCGCGGTGTCTAAAAGTATTTCGAATTGTTTCCCTTTTAGTCGTATTACTTCATAGTATAATAGAATATGATTATGTATGGCGAAGGAACGTAGTAACGAAAATTTCAAGGATAATTTTAACAACCATATTAACGCGAAAGTTTGTCCGATCGTTCGGACTGTAGTTGGCGCGATACCGCGAGAATTGCACACGTGTGTCATCTAGCAGTAATTCGAGTCAAATTGCATTCGTAAAATCTGTGCTACGGTTGATGAAACACGGTACGGGATTCGTGACGTTCTCGTATAAACCGTTCAAAGCTCCATAGGCTTGGCTACACGTGCATCGAATAAACAAGCTATGTAACCCAAACGAAATTCGCACGAATTGTTTCTATGGTTCGGCGAAAAGTGAATGCACCTTTCTTGCGGTGTTGTTTATCTTTAGATCAAAGTGTTACTTTGTCAAGAAGAAAATCTGCATTCTAAAGCGCCAAAATACACCTTCCCCTTTCCATCGCCCCCCTCTCATCCCCCCCCCGCCCCCCCCCGCCCCTACTCGTAGTAATAACTTTGTTTGTAATGAAAATTTTAGGCTGAACTCGATGTTATCTGGTTTGTGGCCCTCTATCACGAATAAGATGTAAAAAATGTTTCAAACGAACGATTCCATTCGTAATATATCTGGTTACGATAGAACACGATTTAAGTCGATGCCAATTGTTCTTTCGTATACGAACGATAGTTGCATAGATTATAGATGAACTGGCAGTTTCTAAGATACATTAGTCATTCTAGTGTATCTCGATACTCGATAGTCAGAAGTGTAATACGTTCTCGGTAATGTAATCTACGGGTATCTACGTTTCTATTATATTGCTTGGCCAAAGGATTTGGCATTCCAATCCGAGTGAATTGGATTGTAACTTAATCCGTGGTATTTCAGTGTAAAATAATTCGTTTCACAATGGAAACAAATGGAACGTTATTTGTAAAGAAAGAACTAGGAAGTAAACGTTAAAGTCACCATTCATTTCGTTGTTGTTCGCTGAGACAATCGTTTGCACGATTGCTACTATTAATAATTTAGTTAGTTAATTTAAACGGGTTAACCGCTTCTCTAAACATGTATGTAACCGATGTACGGTTTACCGATATGGAGTAAGATTGACATCGTATTACGCCAGGGAGATTATTTGCGAATTATAATAGATTTCAAATAGATTCAACGAGCAGATGTAGCAGCGGTGCGGTGTACTACGATGTATTGAAAGTTACAATAGAACTATTTCAAACAGTTCTGTAACAGCGCTCTATATTCCGATGGAAACGAAAGTCGGTAAAAGTTTGCTAATTATAATAATGTCGAGACAAGTTTAAAAGGCATTTGTCTCGATTAAGAAGACGATAAGAAAAGGATTAATAAGAGAGGCAAAGGGGAATGGTTGAAAGGCCGCGGTACAAAATCAAGCTGAAGATTTGATGGAAATGGGTGAAGCTTGATAAAAGATGAAGACCACAGGGTGGTAGATACTCACTGAGATACGTTACCGGGGCGAAGCGTAGCTGGTATCTGGTACTCGGGGTGCAGCACGCCAGTCCTGTTGAACTCCTGCGCCCTGGTCGGTTTCTCGGCACCGAAAGGCCTCGGGCTACCGATCGTTTTGTACCCTTGTTGCTGGCGCGGTTGTTGCTGCGACAACTGTTGTAGCTGGCGCAGCTGTAGCTGTTGCTGGGACAATGTTTCGCAGAAAGCGCAACCGGTGGCACGGCGCGCGTACACTGACACGAATACGAGGAGGAAGAAGCCGAGTGGTTGCGCGTGACGCATCGTGTTGACCGATTTTCCTGAGCTACGATGAGAAAATACGTGGGATGAAAAGGGCGGCGACGACGACGCCGCGACGTCCGTCGTCCAGTGGCGAACGAGTTCGACTGTGTGCCGAACGGTAGACGATGCCAGTCGGCGAGCGAGGCTGCCGCTTGGGAAACCACGCTGAGACGAAACGAAATAACCCCTCTTCGCTTCCTACCGAGGCGACTTCGTGTTTGCCCCATCTTCTGGAAGGAACCCTCCTTCCCCTCCTCGTCCTTGCCTCCTTTCCCTTACTCTCAACCCTGCCTGGTCCCCCACGACCGACCGAACCATATATACTCGTTACGTTTAGCCGTACATGTGCTAGCACGTGTATATACGTGGGTGACCCTGATTCCGTAGAATTTTAGACGAACGAATGCTTCCCGAGGTCTCCGCCAATTTGCCCACCGAGACGAACAGCAAGCAAGTCCCAACGCTGCTGTCCTCAACACGGCTGTTCGCGGCTTCTACCCCTTTGACGCTTTCTTGCGTTCTAGCTTTTCTCCATCGTCCGCTGTTGACTTTTACGCTCGATGGGGACGAGAGATTTCTTGGGCAGCGGTGATTCGCTAAACGATTCGCCGGACGATTCGCCGGACGATTCGCCGGACGATTCGCCGGACGATTCGCCGGACGATTCGCCGGACGATTCGCCAGATTTCTTCATGCAATTACGATCGTCTATGGAAAATGTATGGAAACTGCTAAATCTTATTGTGCCTCCGCTGGAAGATTACCACGTTATACCGTTCGTCCAGATCGAACGTTACGGTGAACGTAAACAAAACGTCTCTTGCATTTCCTCGGATAGTATATAAGTAAGATAGATCACGCGACCACTTCTCTAAGTTTGGATTATGCGTGCAATTGTTTATGTTTGTAGGATGGCGTACATGCAGCGGTTGCGTACAGAGAATGGTAAGAGTAACGACCTATGGCACGGAACCGTTGAAACCTGATTCGTAATTGAGTACACAAGTAAAACTTTCACGTCATAAGCATTCCTGCTGGATGCATCAAGCGCACAAGTGTATCAGCCTTCAGGACGAGAGACATGGTCGCAATTAACAGAGCATCCTAAAAAGAATAATTCGAGGTGATTTCTACGAAACACGGCTAACCGCGTTGTTAACACGTGCGTTACCGCTGGTGAATCAAACTACTGTGGAGTAAAGGTACCGTTCGATAAACAGTGTGCCGTCCTTGGTTGAGAAAGAGAAAAACAGAAGCCGTGTGTGTTACCTACGCGGAGATAATGCTCGCCAGGCAGATAAGAAAGAGGTAATTATTAAATAACGACGAGAGAGATAGGTAGATATCGGGCTGCATAAGGTAAAACAAGGTGGATGGACGGTTTTAGAGCGGCATCGAACGAGGCCTTCCTGTTTCGCCGGGGTGCGAGGAAAGAAGGAGTTGATATGGCGCGAAGATCGTGCAGAAAGGGAAGTTATATACGGTACGCTTCGCTGTATCTTGGACCAACCATGGGACGATGATGACAGCAGGTCTGGCGGGTGGCAGGCCAATAAATCATGGCTTACAGTGTGGGAACCTCTGCCTATATGCTACTCCTCTACGTGTATGGGGTATGCCATCGGTAAAACCTTTACTCCCGTGAGTCGATCGCAGGGTGACCGTACGTCGTACGTGTATATAACTCGTTCTCTTTCTCTCTTTCC
>JACXIV010000038.1:24378-40970 GCA_014737475.1 Bombus confusus | reverse complement strand
TAGCAAACATCAAGAGACGAATATGCTGGTGCAGGCGTTGCATTTTGTGTAGGTGTACATCCTTATGAATACATCATACATTGTTGCCAGAAGGAGCACGGTGTATCTCGTGTAATCGGTAACGGTGCAGCGGTTCATCGAGATCAGCCTTTTTCGGTAATCGCTTCTTTCCCGATGCTCTCTCACAGTCTTGCCATTCAACTGTGTCAGCGATATCGTACTTACGCTCGAAGGCCTACCTACCGCCCATAAACGGCCGATACATTGGCTAAAGAATATGACTGTCCGAAACGTTATATCGACATTGTCGTGTTACATCGAGTTTGACACCGCTCGTCTTTCTTTTTGGTAAACATCGCGTCCGACAGACTCCAAGTATAAATTTACGCGCGGCCATTTTTATGATTCTTTCTTGCCCATTCGATTGCATCGCGCGGAAAATCCTGAAACTGTAATATTCGTGGTTAATGGACCAACGATATTCCTACGTCGTTCGTTGCAATGGCTAAACGCTATGAAACATGGCTGATTATAAAGGAACAATCACGCAAGATCGTCGTATATGACAAGCAACCGCACGAACGCAACGACTTTTTTCATACATGTTCCCGCGCTCTAATTTTGCGCGAAGAAGCTTGCGATCAATGCAGACGCGTGCATCGAGTTATTCGCGTAATGCGGAACTTTGTTCGTTACGTAACAGTGTAACGTAATTCGTAAAAAGGGACACGTATTTAAACAGGATCGGGTTCCGAATAGACTCGTACCGAAAAAGGAACGATAGGAAAGAAGGAATTGTTCGGCGAAGCAAAATGGTAAGAAGGGATAAAAAAACAGCTGTGATACGGCTTCCACCGGGTATCGTTTTTGGCTGAGTTGTCGTTTCCATCGCTGTTTTTAACGTTATATTCGCGTTTCTTTCTTCTTTTCTTTTTCTTTCTTTTTTTTCTTTTTCTTCTTTTTTCTTTTTTTTTTCTTTTCTTTCGCGTCATCGAAAAATCCTTTGTAGATATTCGAGTAGCTGTTAGTTATGTTGTCCTAACCGCTCGCTGTATTCTATAACTTTGTTACAATATGCTTCATCGTGTACGTGCGAGTACTTTGTACATGTTTCTACCTATGTGAACCTATATGTAAAATGCAGCAAAACGGGCTACCCGAACGAAATCGCTTCTCTCCTGTCGATTTCAGCGCGAGCCGTGCATATGAATCGTTAGTAGACTTTGTAAATAACACTCGTACGATTTTTATCCTCTCGCTCGTTTCATTTTTTTTTTTTTTATCGTAGTTGTGAATATGCTAATGTTACCTTGCTAAATAATAGTCGTCACATTGTCATCGGATGTGTATCGTCTGAATCCAACAAAAATGTAGAAATTTAATCGCCCCCTTAACAGTATTCTAGTTTTAGCGCGAAGAATATACAAACTTGATCTTTGTCTTATCGGTAGATGTTTATTTTAACATTGATTCAAAAACACGTGAAAATACGATTGTTTAAATGTTCACTTGATATAGACGGAGTTGTACAATGTGCAGGACAGAATAAAAAGTACCGTTCGTTGCTCGCGTGATTCCAGAAGATAAATTTGATTTTATTCAGATCTCGAGCAATTAATTTCACTGAAAATACACACAGAGACAACAAAGTCGCAGGGCTGTCGCCGGCGAGTGCTCGAGTAATTTCAATCTCGAGAACATACATAGTCTCCGTTAACTTTTTCCCAGCATTTGTATGTTTCCGGCTTAATTGCCTTCCTTTATTTTTTTCTTTTTCTCCTTCTTCTTTTTTTTTTCCTTTTTTTTTTCTTTCTTTCTTTTCACCGGACTGGTTCAGGGCAACAAAATGGTAGATATTCTGTGATCGTCCATATATTAGGTCCAAAGTTTCGTTATCGAAACGACCGGCCGCAATAAATAACGGCTTCGCTTTAAAGAAGTTGAAGTTGAAAGTCTTTTGGTGGTCATTTTGGCAGCCCGGGGATATGTGCGGTCGTCGATGATCTATACCTGCAACATTGTGGTCCACGTCTTACATATGGAGGCAATGTGTTTTTGTAGGCTGATCAAAATCAAATCAGATTTCACGATCGCAAGTTAAGATCGATTGCTTCCGAATTCCCTGTAATTCATACGTTCGCTCTGATCGTTTTATGACATTATTGTTCTTTATATACTTCCGGCGTTGCACTTTAAACAAGTAAACGAAGTTCATCGCATGATTTAAATCTCAAATGATTATACCTATTACCAAGAAGCAAGTTTCCTGCAACCGTTATTGTGAATTAGTAAATTAGCAATTGCGTGCATTAGTAAATGGCAATTCCTACGAAAAGATACACCGGTTAATTTTCTGATCACTTTGTTTTACTTTCCTCCTCTTTTCTTCTCTTTTTCTACTATTCTTTTCTTTTCCTTTCTTTCCCCTTCTTTTCTTTCGCGGTAGAAAACCTCGTTATCAAGAAGAATTATCCTTCGTAATAAACATATCGTTACCGATGTACAGACATGCCCGATGAGCGTAATAAAGCGAAATGCTATCGTTTTACACGTTATTCTTGGAGGTTGCGAAAATGTTTCTCAGCGTAAACTCGTCGATTATTTTGCACGAAAGCCAATCTGTCCAGATATTTCGATCTTTCTTTATGGTAACTATTCGAATGAAGTAAAGTAATGTCTATACGATCGCGAATCTCGCCGTAATTGTATCTTGCAATTTGATCGGTCGACGACACGAGCATGATATTCTCCCGTTTATCAACGATACAGAGTAGTTACCAAACATATTAGCGATTTGTTGCTTATTAAATGTTATTTCTTCGTTTAACTCTATTTCAACGTATTTCATTTCTTGATCTTATTTCATATATGTATACATATATGATATATATATATATATATATATACACATTTCATATACATTAAATTTTACACAAAGATTACAGCTTCGTGCAATCGGTATCTTCTTACGCGATAAAACCATCATAAATACCTTTTGTCATTCACCGATTTATCCACGGAGCAATGGATTTTAACGCTCGGTAAGATTTTGAAAAACTCGGAGCAATTCTTATTTCTTACGACTGCTGTTCACGCACGCTGACAGTAAGTTACCTGAAAACGATTTATCTTAACGCACTCTTAAATAATTCTCTCTTTCTGTTATACGCGATATTACGTCGATTGATAGTATGATAAATTATATCGTATCGTACGTATAATATCAATCATGGTTAGTAGCAGTCTGTATCTGCTGAAAATTTGTGTGTTTCTTAAGATTAGCTTCTTTTATCCGTTTCCATATTTGCCAATAAGTGGAGCAAAAAGTAAATATGAAGGGAGACATTCAACCAAGGGATAAAAGAGGCGCGTGCTGTCAGCTCTATTCCGAGGTATCCTAAATTTTGTTGCATGTCTTAAGCCTTGAGAGAGGGCAATTGGACGGTGGTCGTAAAGGGCTCAGATAAGAGCCGCGGACGATGTACATACTTACGTAAGTATACATGTGTTGTCCACGTTACCTTCACTCTCTACCGGGCTCTCGCATAAATTTCAATCGAACGCATCCCTGCTGTACTCTTTTCTTTTCTTTTCGCCGATTCGATGCTAAATAAAAACGCGAAAAATACGTTCCCACGAGCGGTTAGACCGGACGTTATCCGTATGTCACGATCCCGGCTGCGTGTCAACTACACGAGCGAAACTTTGCATTATGCTTTGCGTTTCGTATTATTTCGTATTAGTTGGAAAGCCACTACAAAGCGACGCGTTAGACATACCCTCGAGGTTATTTCGCACGTTGTTCTTTGTCGTCGGAGACGAAGGAGCTCGTTAAATCGTTGAGAATAGAGCGAAACGCGACCAAGTCCTTTGGTTTTTGTTTGAAAAAGTCAAAGGCTACCGCGGGTCAACAAAATGGTGAAACTCGAGCTTGTTGCTGGCAAGGCGAACCTTAGCAACCGCCACTGTTCTTGCAAATGTTTCGCTATGAAATTTCTGTATTCAGCGAACGCGAATCTGTTCTCCTAATCGCACGTCGCATCGACCTCTCAAAGGGACAATGACGCGTTTTAATTGCACGATCTTTCTCGCTGATAGGAATTTTTGTACTTTAAGACGAGATAATGCGAATGTTACCAAGGTATATTTTAAGGCGGTATAGTTTAAGGTTTCGTGGAATACGTGGAATACGGATGTCAGATAAGTACCTTCGAAACATTCAAGAAACGTAAATTTTTACTTGAAACGCTTTCTAACGCTTTCTAACGCTTTCTAACGCTTTCGGTGGCGTTGGATAGGTTGATACCAAGATAATGAGAAATTAATCGTATCGATAACAACGCCATTTCCTTATTTCCTTCCTTTACAGAAAGTAAGAATTCCTATCGAACATTGGATATAAGCATTTAATACGCACTGTGATATTTGAAGCGATTTTCATTCGTTATTTATCATGTTAGAATTCTTTTATTTATGAAACGTTAAAACGAAGGAAAGTTCTACGCGAGGAAATTAAACGAGTTCCTCGTCTTGAGAGGTTCCGTTGTATCGATACTTTTTGCGCCAGAGAGGGAAATAAAAATTCTCCCTTTCACAATCATTCGAATAAACACGATCACAAATAGACATGGTTATCGATCAACGAATACACGTACATACGTGTGCATGTATGATAAACTAGTTGCAAGAGAGAATTATGGGCTAGCCGCAACTTATTGGAACAAACGAGGAGTTTGGTAGAGGCAAACTGGTACAAGCACGTTTTACCTAAAAACGAGTCAAGTACAGGAAACGATATATATGATCGATATTCAGCGCGTAAAAGGATTTCCATACAAATTCCCAAGTTTCTTTCTTAATTGCTTTCATCTTCTGTAATAGAAATACAAGTAGTCGAGACGATACGGGGAATCGTATTTATGATCCTCTGCAGCTGAGGGCGTGATAGCAGTGTCTAAATTTTAACCGAGTAACGCTTCGATCCCCACTGTAGCGCAATTTAAAACGACTTCCAGTCGAGTAATTTGACTTGTATAAACATAAATTTCAGGCAGCTTAAATCCAATTAGTTTGACTAATCCGAACGAGGCTTTAGATCGAACTAGCCATCAACGAGCCGCGAATGCCAGGTTCCGATGATCCACCTAAGTATCGAGTTTACAACATGTAACTTGCACGAATGCTGTTTCTCTACAGCTGTTGTTTGCGCGACGAAGACCTACTCTGCGTTCGCTGTCCACCGCTTCGCGATAGTGACCCTGGCCGAAGGACCTGCCGACACCTTCCAAGTGTTACGCGGTCCAAGTGTTACCGTATAACAGTGCAAGAAAATCTCACCTTTCGTGTACTCGGGTGTCACACTGGCAACCTGAGATCTTATTTGGAGCGTGTACAGGTATACGCGTATGTATTATAGCTGTATTCTTCCATGTAGCTCCGCAACGTCACCTATCAAATTCGTTGTCATTCGTTTCCCCCGATTAACACGACGCTTTCCGTGAGATTGTAATCTATTTCACCCTTCTTCTCGTTTGATTTCCACTTCGTGGTACTTCTAGTTGTTACGTCCGCGTAATGCAAGTAACAGTAACGACGGAAGTAATAATAGCTTTTATTCTAACGTAATAGATTTACTTCTCCCTTATCGTCCAATCGTCCAATCTCTTAATTACATAAACTTTTCAAACGTATGAATATCGAAAGTACGACCGTTTACTTTTATTCGCTGTCTTTTTACCAACGGGTTTCCTCTCTCGCGATAATTTTGAATTAATATAGAGCGAGCCGAAAGTAGAAGAATGCCATACATTGCTGAAACAATCCACAGGAATTAGCTCGCATTCGTACAAATTATTTTGTAATTTTAAACTTTTCTTGAAAGTTTGCTTCAGCAGATTTCCGAGTGGAATCTATCTATCTATCTATATATCTATCTATCTATATATATATATATATATATCTGTGTGTGTGAGTGTGTGTGTATACATTTTTTTGTAATTAGCTGGCATTTCATTAAAAGTTTTAATTTCCCCGTGCAATTTAACATACAATATGAAAGATAATCATATCTGGCTCGCTTGAATGTCCTCGCGAAAGCTTTGGAAACACGTATCCAGTATTGTTTTAATATTCCCCTGGTTCATCAATTACCATATCCAATTAGTAAAATATGTACGCTGAAATAACATGTTATAACAGATAATAAAGTTCAGTTTTACAACAAAAAATATCTTGTACTCAATCTCTCCGTTTATTATCTTACGAAAATAAATTCACCATTAGACGTATTTTTCTCTTAAAATCTTGAAAATCTAATTATCCTGTGAACGATTAAACTTATTTAGCGAAATTAAAATTAAAATCATTTTGGTATTATGAAACCACGTCAATAACCGTAAAATGCAACTGCGTACAATATTGTGAATGTATTATATCGATATTGACGTGGTTAAATTACTGGTATCGATATTAAACATCGATATTAATATTATAAGTATTACTAAAAAAAAAAACTTTATGTTATGCATGTTTGCATTTATATAACATGTTTCCTTACTATGAGTGGGAGAGATATACCGTCTTCGATATCGTTCATTTTCAGAATCATTAATTCCTTATCGGGTGTTCCGCTTTTATGTTTAAGTATTTGTACTTGCAGCGTACAAGTAAATGCAAATTCCTATAATTATAAGAGAACGTCGAATACTTCATCGTTGACGCGCTTCGTCAACGATAGGCTCACAGCTTCGGACAAATGTGCGAGGATGGTCGATCGATGCGGTAAGAAATCTTACTAAATAAAATATTTAGCGGCCGTTCGACCAAATACGCAACATAAACATCCCGTCTCGGTACATTTGTCGCGTATTGCGTCCCGGTATGTTCGTATTTATAGGCCCCTTCAAAATAGTTTGAGCGCAGTGTTGCAAAGACCCGTAGAAATTCACGAGAATTCACGCTTGTAGGATGTAACGTTGCTCGGTCGACTGTATTTCATCTTCCAAGTTTCTCCTCCAGTCTCATCCTCCAAACAAACAATTTTAATTATACCTGCATTATCCGACTTAATGCATCAGTTCATCGGGAGGTTAGAAAGCATAGGTAAGGGCACGTTCGTTTCCATGTATATACATATCGAATCATTTTATTACTAGACAGCGGATACTCGTGCAAATTCACGTGTTCGTGAAAGTAAACGCAAGAATAAATCCTATACGCAGATTTGTCCCACTTATTAAATACTATATACTGTAACGAGTACCGTGCTTGATCGTTGTGTTCATATCGTCTACTAATATTTATGAACTCTGCTCGACATAGTTTAACATCTCTCCTTTATAAATCAATTTCTAACGTTGAAGATAAAATTAAAAAGACAACGTTGTACTTGGCTGTTTGCCTCTTCGTTCGTTCGTGATAATCTTTGCTTGTTAAATTAGATCGGTTTAGTTTCGAAAGGTCAAGTATACGGCAGTCAAAGTGTTTAACTACTAAACAAGAACCGGCCGATATCACGGCCGTTTCCGGTAGCAAATAAATCGCGAGTATAAATAAATCATGCCGCTCCAAGCACGTTTATGCGTCCACCGTGCGAAATAACCGATCCCGGCACAACAACAAGGTGTCCGGTCAATTAATTACGATGCCAATGCCGAAATCGTTAGAGCGAGGTGTTGAAACGATGATTACCGTCACAGCGATCTCGCGATGTATAATACATACGGTAAAGAAGAAGATGTAAAACTAAAAGAAAGAGAGTAAGCAAGTCGCGAGAGGGACACTCCTGGAGCCTAAAAGTGCACGCGTTTCGCTCTCGGCGTACAATGCATCTCCTTGGTCCGCGCCCCTCCCGGAATCCTGATCTTTCGGTTCAACCGACGTATTACTTATTTATTAGGACCGTGCCCGGGTGGTCCGCGACATGACGGAATCGATTACGCGAATTCGCGGAACTGGCCTTCCTGGCCCGAGTCCCTTCGGAATTATGCTTACACTCCTTCAGATTCGGCTCTCTTCTCTTCTCTACCTCCTCCTTTCAACTCGTTCGATCCTCCATCTTCTTCCGTCCGTCCCACCTTCGCCGTTCCTCACTTCTTCTTACAGACCTCCCTTCAACCTTTTTCGAACTCATACACACACGCGCACGCACACGCGCACGCACACGCGCACGCACACGCGCGCGCGCGCTTACCGTATTCTCACGCATACCGACACACCCACCCTTGTTCTTCTTTTCTCTCCCTTACTCGATTCCTGTCATGCATCCAGCGACTATCCTTTTCCCTCCGCTTGGTAGGACGCCCTCCCAGGACCCGGTCGACGTTAATGTTCGGCTTATTATGTAATCAGAATAACAATAATTGTTTCGGAACTTTCGACTACTCATCAATCCGGGTGACAGCCGATTGCCCGCAGCTACGTGTAGGCATCGCTCGTTTAGCAAACCGTGGATAAGGATCAGAGGGCGGCAGGTTTCGAAGAGCTCCAAATTATCTCCGATTTTGTGAACTTTATCGGTAGGACCGGCATGGAGGAGGAGTAGATATTGGGAATGGTTTTCTCGCGAGTTATGGCCTCCACTCGTTCTTCGAGAGTACTAGAGGATGGACCGGATCCTAAGTGCCCACGGAGGAAATTATTACGTCGATACCCTTCGGTTTTGTATGGACAAATTTTCGCCGTGATTTTTGCGGCAATGTTGGTGACTGGGTGACTAGGTGATGACAGTAATACAGGTTCGCTCATATAATATTCAGCGATATCAACTATTTATGTATACCTACGAACTGTTATTTGTAATTCGTTTGCAACGCTTTAGATTATCGACGAAAACATTTTCAACAAGCGTTACCTGAGACGAGTAACTTTTCCTTTCCTTTTTTTTTCCTTTTCTTTTTTTTTTTTTTTTTTTTTTTTTTTTTTTTTTTTTTTTTTTTTTTTTTTTTTTTTTTTTTTTTTTTTTTTTTTTTTTTTTTTTTTTTTTTTTTTTTTTTGTCATATTACGAATTAATAATTCCCTGTTAACTCGCAGTTTCGCGTAACGATACTGTTATGAAATGAAATGAAATTGAAACGCGTACATCTACCTGTATGTACCTTATTATTACGTGGGTATGTACCTTAGAGGAATATTTATTTTTTGCGTTGACATGCAACGCACGAGACACGTATTGATACGACTATTTTGGACAAGCCTCATCTTCTATCAACGATATGTGTATTAAAAGGTATATTTTGAATTAATAATTTTCTGTCAAATTGAATATTTCTCTGCAATGATATAAATTAACACACAAAATATGGACATTAGAAAAATTGGAAAATAACTTTATACATATGTTAATTATAGATAGGAATAATTAAATAGGATTGTTACAGCGTACAGAACAATTTCCGACTCACCCATAAAAAAATCCATTTATCCCATGGTTTTTGACAATCGCAAAATTTCATTGTTCGAGTATTAAATTATTGATCTATAATATCTATTTTTTCTTTCGGCTGAACAATAGGTATGTATGTAACTTGAAAAAATCGCATCCTATTAAAAACCCTGAACTACCTGCTGAAATATCTTCGCCATTCTTCAAATAATATCGCAAGCGGCGAAGTGTAAGTTAACGATATACGTTGATACGAACAAAATCTATTAAAAAATCTTTAAACACCTTTCTGTCTGTATACTTATTACGGTACGTAATGAAGAATTGCGATGTAACGTAGAGCAAAAAAGGTAGGGATGGGGGTAGATGTTGGTAGGGGATAAAAGAGGATTAAGAAACAACATTATAAACGTTGCAATTGTATGTACATATTTATTTGGGATTAATATAGTAATCTTCGTAATCAGGGCGGGTGAATACGATTGGGTCGCGCGCGCGCGCGCTCGCTCGCTTGTGTATGCGTGTGTGTGTGTGTTTGTGCGCGCGCGCGCGCGCGCGCGCGTGTATGTGTTTTTTTTAGTCCGAAGAGCGAACGTGGGATTTAGGTAGCTAGCCTCGTCCTAGCCTCGTGTGCGCATTCACACCGTTAATTAGTCTGCAACGTTTTGCGTGTTTCGTAATTATTATTACTTCTTTTTGTTTATCGTTTGTTCATTCTCGTTAGTCTCTCTTGTAAATACTTCATCTAATAATTTAATTGCGTACGTAATAATTCGATTAATCAATAAATCCGTAATAAATCCGTATAAACGTTGAATCGTGTGCGTGAGTGAACTAGTGGCGCCGATCCTGTCGTAGGGCCGGCTAGGAAGTCTCGGTAGTAACCAGCGGTAAACGTATCACAAGTCATGTAGCAATCATTTATGCATTATCGGCACGAGTGTTCAAGAATCGAAGCTACTTCGCGCTTTCTCTCTCGTTCTCTCCCTCTCTTTCATTCCTTTCCGCGCACGCTCTCTCTCTCTCTCTCTCTCTCTCTCTCTCTCTCCCTCCCTCTCTCTCTCCAGAGATGTAAATTTTTGTTTGAAAACTATTCTCGGTATATATCAACGAACGACGAGAACTTTCTCGTCTTAACATAGTGAAAAAGAAGTCTGTATCTACTGGCTGCGCAAGACAACGACAGCAAAAACAACAGCGAAAAATCTTCCTGCCACCCTCCCTCCCTCCCGCTCACTCTCTCTCTCTCTCTCCCGCTCTCTCTCTAGCTCTCTCTCTCTCTCTCTCTCGCTCTCTCTCTCTCTCGCTCTCTCTCTCTCTCCCTCTCTCTCTCTCTGTTTCCAGTTCTATCTTTATCCTCGCGAACGACTTTAGCGCGAATGTTGATCGATATTAATTAAATTGTATTCTATTGATCGTAGCCAAACGTCTCTCTGAATTTATCTATAGTAGAAGTTGTCGCTGCGTCGCGCGTGAAACACGACGCGATCGCGTGTATACATATATTTATATTACGCACGCACGCACGCACGCACGCACGCACGCACTCCGCAGCCACATACACATACACACGCACATACGCACGCGAACACACGCGCGCACACACGCGCGCACACACGCGCGCACACGCACACGACACACGCATATTACGTTAGTTACGTATAGATATTATATATAACGTAGCTAACGTTGGACACGAAAGAAAGTCTTGCATATTCTCGCGAGAAGGCCCGCGGCAACCTTTGATCGCGTTTGCAGATCCTGTCCGATCGATATATATTCTCTGTGTTATAGCAGCTACGAGTTCCGTGTTCGATTCGTCTATCTTCAACGAAAACGTCGATTCTCAAACACTCGGAAATATTGTAGTTATAGCGTAGCGCAGTGCCGCGATGTTTATCGTTCCGCAGTGTCACCTATGTAAATAGGTGTATCGCAGGACACGCGTTTGCCACCACGGCCCCCTGCGCTTAGGTAATTGTTATTGTATATCAAACTTTATAAACTGTAATACAATGTAAACCTGTAAAAAATATACTGGGTGGCGGCGGCTCTGTATAATATAATAAGTAGTATTATAATCGTTATGGTACAATTGTAATTCGTATAAATATATCGTTATATTATATTTCTGTAGTGTGCGCTTCCTATGTTGTTGTCTCTTTTTCCCGCGTTCCATGTTTTCGTCATGTAGCGTACAAGACGGCGGCGTAGCGGCCGCCGATCGCGTTCTATTATTTCCTTCTGTTATATTTCGTATAAGCGCTTGGTTCGTTGTACGGTAAATGCAGCTCAGCACCATTGTAGGTATATCTAAACGTATCGGGAAACGTATATATCACTTGTTACGTATACATGGTCGTTCGACGTTGATCTGTACACATTGTTTGTCAGGAAAGGGAACTATATACGCGCAAATATGTCCCCTTCTAGGTTGTTTATGGTAAAACGAGTTATTCTTTCTTAAACACTGCGCGAAATCAAGGCATATAAATTATTTGATCACTCGCTTTGTATATTATGTATAATCTTGTGAAATATTTTACAGATAGAAAAATTAAATCGCTAATCGATGAGATAACCAATAACGACGAATATATACTCTGTTGGAATGAAATTCAGCGCAGTGTTTAAGGAATCGTCACTCAAGGTAGATGTAAATTACGTGGCTGCGAAAACTCATGATCGCCGGAAGAATAATATTTTGAACGATAGCGATAAAGGTATATAATAATTATTCCTTCGATCAAGAGCATCGAAGGCGCAGCGATTACCGTACCACGAATAAACAGCGTTAATCTGTTATCTTCTCATGCGCTCGGGGCGAGGCTAGGGCGATTTAGGAACTACGTGACAGCACAACCGATGCAAGTAACTATTTCATCTGTTTTCTGGATTCTTTCCTGTTGCTTTACACAATGAATTCTCGGTGAAACTCGATATTGACGGTTTCTATGTCACGACCGTTGCAACTCGGCCAAGAGTGACCGATGGAACGTTTCTTGCCCGTGTCGAGTGAAAACCCGTCAAAGTTTGAAGAAATCGGTGGCAAAATTTGGATAAATTTCGACATTCCGTTATGTCGATAATAACGAACCGAAGTGATGTTGTCCCGTTGCAAAATTGTCTGTTTTACCTGTGTAACACGCGAGCCGTGCCGACGGTCGATAATACCGCGACGGAGCAAATAATTACAACCTGCGAAGCGCCATCTCTCAGCGGCGACGCGCATATCCCCCCGAGACAGTTTGCACTCGATACACAGGAACTTTCGAAACTTTCGCATACTCGCCACATAATAATATCGCACGACGACATAGAAACCGCGTGTTTTATGCACTCGCTCTCTCGCTCTCTCGCTCTCTCTCTCTCTCTCTCTCTCTCTGTTTTTTCGTATGTCTCTCTCTTCTCCTCTCAACGTACATTCATCCAGTCTCTTGTTCTAACTAATCTCGCGCACCCTCGCAAGTTTATATCTTACTTCATCTTACTATCACTCGTTTAAAGGTTGTATCCGAAGAACGATATTCGCATTTCACAATTATCGATAAATATATATATAATATATATATATGTATATATATATATATATGTTGTACGTATGTATATATTACGCATAAATAATCGATCGCGCGCTCTTTGATTCTATGTACAAGTGTAGTTTCATGTAAATTAAAAATAATTATTTTTCGGAGACGTATCTCTTGCGCTTCCTCATCCTCGCTTCCTTACTCTTATACTCACACCCTTCTTCCCTCACCCTCACCCACTGTCTGTCTGTCTGTCTGTCTGTCTGTCTGTCTCTCCCTCCCTCCCTCCCTCCCTCCCTCCCTCACTCCCTCACTCCCTCTCTCTCTCTCTCTATCTTTAAATACGTAATACCTTTCATTCTTGTTGCAGCTCGTTTTCTTTACTGTTTCATTTTTTCCTCTGCTTTTGTCAGATAAAACCTCATTTTAAAGTCTCATTCTCGTACTGTAGGAACTTAAGATGGTGACTTCGGTCTCGGAGTCCCAGAAAAATCAAAGATATTTCGTTTGTCCTATTTGTGTCTTTCGATATAATATAACTGTACCCATAGCAGTAGTGTAATTATCAGTGTAACAGTGTAAATAACAGGTTGTAGTGGCGGTCGCAGCGGCGATGGTTTTCAAAATATTTACGTTGAAACGGTGACAATGACGGTCGCGGATAGTGCATATAATGACAACGATGATGATAACACAATATCGAATGAAAATGATTAGGGCAATTACGAGGTAATGAGGGCGATGGACCGATAACGATATAGCAATTGACAATGATTTCTTCTACTTAAAGACTAACGAATAAGAAGATAACGAGTAGCGTAGCGCGAGAAATTAGCACGATGAAGGTTCGGTTGTGGAACGAAATGACGCGTTGAATAGAAAATAGGAGGGAAACCCGTTTCGTTTCGTTTCGTTACAAGCGTTTTCACGATCGGATATCCTAGGTAAAGCCAGGCTAGGCAAAGCATTCCGGGCAGCTATGATCCGGTACGACGACGTAGTTGGTATTATTTCGAGGTGTCGTTTTGCATTGCTCGCCGTATCGCGTTATTTGCATTGGAAAAGAAAGAAAAACTATAGAATAGATTGGAATCGACTAATGCAAACAGAAATGGGGGCTAGGATAATACGGGTCGTTAACGCAAGCTTGTGAAACGAGACAAAGCAGATTCCTTGAGACGTTTTGCCTTTGATGCGCGTCGTTTCGCTAGTTTCTGTTAAAAAGAATGTTAGAAAATTATTTTGGAGAGTCGGAACGTACGTTTGACGATTGAACGCGCGCTATATTTACGGGTAACGCGTTAGCGAACTACGAAAGTTAACAATGCCGAGATAGAGCTAATGATATGTGGCGATCGCGTCTCGTACGGGCCGATCGTCAAGCGGCGCGAGCAAATTGATCCTAGCCGATCGATCGGAGTTATCTAATATGTAAAGTCAATAGCAACGTTAATGCTAATAATAATAGATTATGATGATAATGGTAATAATAGTAATAATGATGATAATAATAATAAGAATAAGAATAATAATAATGATAACGATAATAATGATAACGATAATAATGATAACGATAATAATGATAACGATAATAATGATAATAATGATAATGATGATAATGATAATAATAATAATAATAATAATAATAATAATAATAATAATAGCGAAAGCGACAATAATGACGAATACAAAAACATTAATAACGATAATAATAACAATAATAATAATGATAAAAATATAATGTGGAATATAAAAAGAGTAATAATGATGATAATAATAATAATAGTAATAATAATGACAGCGAGCGGCATAGAGAATTAATAATTGTGTAGGTGTATACGTAGCAACGGCAATCATAATGGCTAATGGAATTTTGCGCCCAGCATTCGAATACAACCTTTCGCCATGTTCTGTTCGTACGCGTAGCCAAGATTACTAACAACGAATCAATAATTATTATCAGTTTCAACCATTTATCAACTGGTTTCGCGCGTCTTCGCGACAATTCGACTAGCTCGTACTACGCGCGATAATATCCGTTTCGCGGTAATAAAGTAACCAATCGATACGCGCCGTCTTTCTATCTGTCCACTTTTCTTCCCCCCCCCCCCCCCCCCCCCGTTTCACCTCTCTGCTTACACCCTTTGCGACAATGCGACAATTTTTCTCGATACCGTTCACGAGAGTACGCGTACGCGCTTTTGTGCGTGTGTGCGTGCGTGTGTGTGTGCGCGCGCGCGCGCGCGCGCGAATAGGTGCGAGTAGGTGCGAGTAGGTGTGAATAGGTGTGAGTGGGTGTGAATAGGTGTGAGTAGGTGTGAATAGGTGTGAATGTTCCGAGTACGTGTGTCCGAGTACGTGTACGTGTATCCCCGCCTGTATGAACGCGTATGTCCCTCTTATGCAGCTTCCGAGTCTCTCTTTCTCTCTCTTTCGCGCGCGCAACCGTGCGACCGTGCTCTTTCGCGTATATCTTGCACGTTTTTCGTTTGTTCGATCATCAAGTTCTGTTCTGCGTGAAATAAGTTATTCGCGAATCGTCCGTAACCGATCTCGTCTCTGTATGTACGGAGCTCGGCACACGGTGGAATACGTTTCGCGATCAGCAGCGGGTCGGAAGTCGTTTGCATTTTGCTGAAAGGCTTGCGAACAACGAAACAGGCGTAAATTTTGCTCGAACAGTGTTCAACAACGTACAGATTCGTGTGTTTACGATTTTTTCCCCCGTTTAAATGTAAAATAATACTGAAGTCTGCACATGGTGCCTATCACATATGGTCTATTTACGTAGTCTCTCTTTCCGCAATCGCTCCATTAATCACGCGCACGATCAGCCGCACACATATTTTTTTTTGTTGTTTTTTTCTTTTTTCTTTTTTCTTGCTGACTGTTTTAATCGTTATACGCGCTCACGACTCGCGACCCAGAGAAGAGGTCCCTCCGTCTTCTCTGTTTCGCTGTATTCGCCTCGCTTTCGCACTCATTCCCTAGGTTTCTTGCTAGCGTTTCATCGGCTTAATCGCTCTTCTTCTCGTCGACAGAGTGGATAAAATATTGTTAAAACCAGTTTCCACGTGGTCATACCGCTCCGAACGTCTCCGTCTTGTACGCGCTGTTTCACGCGCCATTGACACAGGTAAAGTCGTTAAGCATAAACTGTAATCGCCCGAATCTATGTGCAAATCTTTGGAGTAACGCTAACGATACCTGTCGTTCCGCGCAAGCGTGAGAAACGATCTCGATGAAACGCGTGTAAAAGTAAAAATCGTAATACGAACTAGACTTATCGAGCAAGCCGTCGTCGAATCTTTCTAAGTAAAAAGGTAAAATAACGCGATTATCCTTATTCCGGTAAAGTATACGAGTGATAGGAGGCTGAACGCACGGTATAACCCGTCGAAGCAGTTATAAAATCTTTTGAAACACCCTGTACATATATGTATGTGTATATATACATATATACATACATACACACACACACACACACACACACACACACACACACACATATATACACACATATGTATATATATATACGTGAGTGCGTGTGCGTGTGCGTGTGCGTGTGCGTGTGCGTGTGCGTGTGCGTGTACGTGTGCGTGTGCGTGTGTATGTATGTATGTATGATGTATATACATATATATGTACATATATATATATATATATATATATATATATA
>JACXIV010000038.1:0-24087 GCA_014737475.1 Bombus confusus | reverse complement strand
ATATATTTAATCTCGCTTTCGCTAGGTGTAGCAAGGTGAGACGTAACGGAATTAACCATCTTTCTTCTTGCCGTTTCCTCACCTCCCTTTGCATATCTTTTTTTTTTTTTCCTTTTTTTTTTCATTTTCTTAAGATTCATTAACGAAATAATCATCGTAAATGTATTATAGCTTTACGTTAATTCTTTTTGTTTCTTCGTTACTTTTACAGTTTAATACGTTAGTTTTTTTTTTTTTTCTCTTTATCTATCGTAGATTTGTCTGTGGCTATCCCTGATGTGTTATTTACCCTGCGCTTCCGTCTGGTTGTCGAAATATTGTTGCGAAATTGTGGTCTACGATTAAAATTTCGTCGTTTGTCCCATGTTTCGAATACGAATTTTGTTCCTCTTTGCGTCTCTTCTTCCGTTGTTTCTCGTCCTTTGTTGCTCGTACGTCCCGTTTCTTTGCTTCTGCTCGTTTCTTCCACTCGTTCGTTCCACCCGTTGTGTCGCACTGGCCGAACAAGGTTCGCGTTTCCGCCAGCTCGTCAAGATTTACGATCGAACGGATCCAACGGGAAGGACACGCGCGTTTTCGTCTTCTGCTCTGGCTAATTTTCCCAGCTATCCGACCGGTCGTCGATCGTCCGCGTGCTGTAGGTGTGGCGCGTCGTTTCTCTCGAGTCGAGGAATCTCGACTCGAAGAAGGATTGTGGCGATAAAATAAAGCGAAAGAAAGGGAACGAAGAGATCAACGTAGAGACGTCCGTTCGTAGCGGATATCGCAGCGATAGCCGGGAATAGCGCGTGTACCGGGACAACTCGTAGCCGTGATACTTGCGGGGGCAAGAGGAAAAAGAGAGAATGTTGGCAAGCTCGCGCGCCACCCTGCGCGTCATTATTACGTAAAGCCCGGTGTGGTTGCGTCCTAGTCTGTGCCGCGATCGTAAGGCATATTCTACGAATATGCGCGTAATTCCCATCGAGCACCGACGCGAACGGCTCGCGCGAAAGCGACGCTTATCCGTATATATCGTTGTACGAAACTGAACTGTATCCGCGGTTAAAATCGGGCAGGTAGCGTAAAATAACCATAGTCGACTGGAAGCTCGTTTCGACGCGTTTCGACGCGTTTGAACGGCGGCAGCAAGACAAGGCGGAGACACGAGGTATCGCGCGATTGCTGGTCAGTTGGTTTCGTTCGAATAAAGTGGAAACTACGCCGATAACGAACACGGTGGAATGACGTTCGGCCAGCGTCGATTCGGACAAATAGACAGATGTACACGGTTATAAAATAAAAAGACAACGTTTCGGATTATCGCGTACGATCGTTGAACGCGCCAGCTTGCTGCCCCCGTGCGCGAATTGCAACAGGTATCTTAACTAATCTACGTATTAAATCGTATCGTTCGAGTCTTGTAAACCGTAACTCGTGTATATCTCAGGCCACGAGGATGTTTTCAAAGTAGGAAGCACGTGCGCGTGCGTGCGCGCGAGTGCGTCTCTCTCTCTCTCTCTCTCTCTCTGTCTGTCTGTCTGTCTGTCTGTCTGTCTGTCTGTCTGTCCGTCTCTCCCCTGCGCCCCTCCGTTTCTCCTTTTTCCTCTTTCACTGGCGTACGTCACTTTCCCGACGAGACGTGTGCAAGTCGAAACGGCCAACTACACGGAGTATTATTCTTCAACGATTTTTCCTATTTCACGTACGGCGACCGTTGCGTATCTGCTTTGGCCGTTTTACAGTACTATTATTTGGTATGATCGCTGTTGTAGCAGGAACTATTTATAGTGACGATAAGAGAGTCGCGTGACTCGCCCAGCAGCGAGAGTCTCCGCTTCGAAGCACCTTGTTGCGTTTGTTATCGACCGAAGCGTGGATGATTTTTTGGTCAAGACGCGTAGCGAACGCGTAGCGAACGCGTAGCGAACGCGTGACGGGGGAACGAGCGCCAGAAAAGACACCGTCGATGACTCGTCTTCTTCTCTCGAGCTGTGTACGGACGAGCCGCTAATTTAGCCAAGAAGAAGATACGACCCGAGGAGGGAACGAGCGGCCTCCTCTCGAGAGGATTTCGCCGGCACGCTTGACCGAGTTTCGGGCGTTTCGCGATCGACGGACAAAGGGAGTTCGACGTGGATATCTTTGTCGAAAGACGGAGAAAGGCGGAGAAAGGCGGAGAAAGGCGGAGAAAGGCGGACGACGAAGGAAGTCGGAAGAGGAGCACGGGAAGGATGATGGGTTACAAGCGTGTACCGAGCAGGGTGGAACGTCCGTCGAGCTTACACCCCGGCAGCTGTAAAATCCGGCGTGATGATAATAGTCAGTCTTGCGAGACGAGAAGAATCTCGCGGGAATATCGGGGGCCCGCGGCGTATCGTTCTGCTCGTTTATACGCGAGTATCGACGCGCGTGTATCGCGATATCGTTAAGAGAGATGGTCGGTACGAATCGGACGTGTACGCGTCCGTGGTCCTTCGACGAAAACGACGGCCAGCGTGTGACCGCGCTACGATAACGCGCGTAAAACGTTCTCTCTTTTCTAATCCGAACCGTTTTGTTGAAGCAGCGCGGGTGCTGACTGTGGCGGTTGCGGCTGCAGCGACTCGTGATGATGTTGTTGATGATGATGATGATGACGATGATGATCGACCGGCGATGGTGTTTGACTGCTCCGCGAAGTAGTAAGATCGCCGCCTGAGCCACCGTTGCCACTGCCGCCGCCGCCGCCGCCGCCGCCGCTACCGCCGCCTCCGCCGCTACTAGCGCTGCCGCCACTGCTGCCGCTACTGCCGCTGCTGCCGCTACCACTCGCGCCAGCGGGATTCGCGGCCGATTCGAAAGCCTTTTGTTCGCTTGGTGGAAGCAAATGCACCATACTAACCGGCACGGGGAACGCGGCGGCGGCAAAGTCAGGAAAGAAACCCTGTGGCAGATTACCGCCGAGCAACGAATGATGAGGAAATACGCCGTCGTCGCCTGGGTGCGGCGGTAGACCGGCGAGCGGATGAGCCATCTGTGTCGGCGGCTGGACGGCCTTAACGTTGTTGTTCAACGAATTCAATACAACTTCGCCCGCTGTCGCGCCCGTGCAGTCCCTCCTCAGTTGTTCTAGTTTCAAGCTTTTCCCGTATTTACCTCGCACGTACATCAATAGACTGTTGTACGGTATACCGAACAGCCTGCTCGCTTGCGACGTGGTCATCTTCTTGTTCCAAACGTGCTGCAACGCCTCGGTCAGCTCCGCGTTCGTCCAAGACCGTGGCGGCCCGCCTCTGGGTGCGCTGTGCTGACCTTTCGGCCTTCCCACCGGTAATCCTCGACCGGCGTGATCTGCCCATCTGCGCGGCGCCTCGCCGTCGCCCCTGTGTTTCTTTGGCTTTTTCCCCGAATGATGACCGCTCAGACTCGCCGCGCCGAACAGTCCGTGCAGCGTTTCCGGCTTAAAGCTATCGTGAAGATCCGCCAAGAGCGATCCCCTGTCGAGAGCACCCGCGTGAGGGAACAGTCCACCACCCAGAGACGCGACACCGTCCAACGGGAACATGCTGCTGACGGCGGTTCGCCGTGCTGTCAGCGAAGATTCCTGTTGCTGTTGCTGCTGTTGTTGCTGTTGCTGCTGCTGCTGCTGCTGCTGCTGCTGCTGATGCTGGTGCTGTTGTTGTTGATACGGATGCGTTCTATTAGGCCCGTGAGGACTGCCGCCGTCCCGCGGATGATGACCCTGAGGCGGAGGCGGCGGCAATTGGCTCTGCGGATGATTCGGTAACCACTGGGCCGCTAACTGGCCCAGACTCGTCAGGTACTCGCTGTGATGGTGCGGCGGCGTCAACGACAAAGCCGACATGGTCGGTAAGCCTGCCGCAGCGGCGGCAGCGGCCGCCGCTGCTGCCGCGGCAGTCGGGATATCCTGCAGGGAACCGTCGGCATGCAGCAGACTGGTGCCGGTTAACGGAGATGCCCTCGGACTACTCGCCGCTTCGCTGCTCTCCGCCTTCATGTTGTGATGGTCGGCTCCGTTGAGCGGCGACGACAATCTCTTCATCGATAGATTCTCCGCCATCATATCCTCCTGCTGTTGCTGGTTCTGCGTGCTCGAGTTCGACAGCTGTTGGTGTTGATGCTGTTGCGATTGTTGATTGCCACCACCGGCCGCCAGATTCGGCCCGCCCGCCAACGGACTGAGACTCGGCGGTAGATGAGGCCGACTGAGATCCTGCGGCACCAGTTCGCCGGATCTCCTTCGCGGGCGTGCCTGTTTTCGTCGAGGTAGAAGCGGCGATCCGCAATTGTCGCGCGACTCGCGCACCCCAAAGTTCAGGTGGCCCATGTGCGGCAACCTATCGCGATGGTCCCTGCCCGGCTGAAAGATAGAGGGTGTCGACATCGGCAGCGGTTCTCGCGTGGACGGCGGCGCCGTGCTTTCCGAGGCGTTGTCATCCTCCTCCGCGGTCTCTTGCCTGGCGCCCTCGGGTGTCGACGGCTCGCCCAGCAGCAGATCGGCCGTCGGAGTTTCCGGCGGCGACGTCGGCCTCGGTTCCGACGAAGCTAATCCACGCACTTGCAGACTTTCCGCGGCTCTCATCAGTCCTGCGAGCTCCTCGCGACCGACCCTCACCTCGCCACGGTACATAAAGTCGATCAGCGCCGCTACTTCGTGACCGGGAAAGTCCTTTAGCACGATCACCGGATGTTTGCAGGGGTGCTCCGCAAATATCCTTTCGAAGAATGGGCTGCAATTCAAACGTTTCGATTTACATTGTGATTCGATCAACGCGCGGGCTTGCTCGACCGCTCAAATCGTCTTACTAAACGCAACCTAGTCTCTGTCTCTGTCTCTGTCTCTGTCTCTGTCTCTGTCTCTGTCTCTGTCTCTGCCTCTGCCTCTGCCTCTGCCTCTGCCTCTGCCTCTGCCTCTGCCTCTGCCTCTGCCTCTGCCTCTGTCCCTGTCGACGATCGCGACGACTCGCGATCAAATCTGTTCGTCAAAATTTCTAATCGAACAGCGACACGGCCGCAGTAACTTCTCTACGCACCCGTGTGCGTTTCGACTCGGCCTTCTCCGTTCCGTCGCTCTTCGCTCCTCCTAAGACGACTACGTTTCATCTACTCCGCAAATTGCGAAGCGCGCGACCCTAGCTCGAAACGAGGACCGAGTATGCACGACGTTGACGACGCCGGAAAAGAAATTTCTGCAAACCGTACCACCTATTCCTGTGTATTTACAGAGTGTTCGCGTTGCAGAGTTACCGTTTTAAAATCGCGACGAACATCCGACTAAACGCGGTAAATTTGCAATCGCTGCTGGAATATGGATAATCGATCGCTTTGCGTGCCATGCACGAATAAACAACGTGTAGCGATCGTCGACTTTCTTCTGGGTAGAGCGACGCGTCTGGGAAATCTCGCGTCGCAGTTGCAAGAGACGGAAGCATTGGCAACTATCTATAAACGGGCGATAAGCGAAGGAAATAGTTCGTTGCTCGAAACGCGTGTCCCCTTCGTTGTAGTTTGGCCGATCGACAAGAGAGCGGGAGTAACTCGGTTTGCTGGCAGAAACCACGGGCAAAAAGTTGCAGCGAGAATTAGTAGCGTTTCCATACGGATGGCGGGACAGCGAGCGATTCTGCACGGTACGAGACTTTCGCTCGTGGTTGCTTTTACGTCGTACGTTTCGCGTGGCGGCGAGAAGAGCATCGCCGCGTTGCGTCTCCTCCGACGAACGATAGATCGACGATGGAACGATAACGATGGAAACGGAGGAGGACGACGCTAGCGAGCACAAAGTAATCGAGATGTTAATTTTCAGCAAGAAACTATCAATGCCGGATGCGTGAATTTTACGAGTAGGAACTGAGCGATCTCTGGCAATTACGTAATAAGATTTCCGTATCGATGATATTTTTACGAAACGCGTATTACGAGTCGATATTTGAGACATGTAAAGGGCCAAATATTTCTAGAATCTGTAGTAGCAGATATCGCGGGCCGTCGGAAAGTTCGAAGCCGAGCTTGAATCTGTTCCAATTTTACGCCAGATATCGGTCAAATATAAAAACGATCGTCGCCGATTCTGAACAGCATTTTCCCGTAATTTCATCGTTGAGAACGAAAGGAATTCGCATTTTCGGCGTTGGTAATTCAAAGTTGGGAAAAGGGTCGTTGAGGAAACTTTATTAACGCCTACCACCGTCGGCAAACTATGAGAAACGCGCAGATTCGCCAAATAAATAATTTATAACCTGTAACGGGAGGTAAGGGTGTGCGCGAATCACCGAACGATATAAATTGTTTTCAAAATTTACGTACCGTCGCAACTTCCATAACGACGAGAAAGAACAAACTACGTAGTAACTTGTATTGTCGATATCTTTATTTTACTTTAGATGAATAGACATGTTTCCTTAGCGTTGTTATTGTATTACATACTGATAATTTAGCGAAACAAAGCCATCTTCGTCGACAGTGATGACGATTCGTCGATATTGTTTACTCGACGCATGTCGCACTGTTTACATAAATAAGTAGACGCGTGAGTCATGTTCGGGCCACAGGTATATAGGCAAGTGTCAATCTGTGCTATTCAATTTCTAACATGACTAATACGTGCAATGTCACGATTTATTTCCAACCATGATAGGATACGGTTGTATTTTCCGTCCGGCGATAACAAGTCGTTAACTTTCAACGATTTATTTCGATTCTTTAGAGATTTGCAAACGTACACGGTATTCCCGTGTTTCGCCGTTTCGGAAGTCGATCCACTCCTATAACGGAGCGAAAAGTATAGCTATTTGAATGCGGATAAACGAATCAACGACGATGATTTCAGTAAACGTACAGAAACGAAAGACCGTGGAATATTCGAAGGAGAAACAATTCTAGATACATAGACTACAATAATTCGCGTAATTAGAGATTTCAGTTGTCGGTGGACGTTTCCCACGATCCTTTCCTCAAATCAAGTCGATGAATGATTATCCGCAGTTAAATATATTCTCGACCGTTTGTAAATACTGTACGCTATATACGGCAGAATACGTCAAAACGATATTTCGACGGATTGCTCGGAGAGAGAGAGAGAGAGAGAGAGAGAGGGGGGGGGAGGGAGGGATGGGAAGAACGTAAACGAAAGTAGCGGAAATACAAGCAAGTGTATCGTTGGAGACAAGGCGTAGTACGTACGAACCGAAAGGCCGCGCACGGTGAGGAGCGTCGGGTTTCTTACCTGCAGGCACTAAGGACAACCTTATGCGCCCTGAGGCTGGTCTCGGCGCAGACCAGGGTCACGTCGACGAGTATCTCCGCGTGTAGCAACGCCTCGAAGGCTTGAAGTATGTGCGTCTGATGATTGTTCCATCGTAAGGAGTAGTGCGACTGCAAAGCCATCCCAACAGGACTGTCAGCGGCGCTCGACATTTTCTGACCGCCGCTCGTGCCGTTAGCGGAGTCACCTTGCTCCGTCTCGTTCTCCTTTGTACCTCGAGGTTCCGCGCTCGTTTTTCTCTTCCATGCACGCACGCACGCGGCCACGCACGTATCGCGAACAATACCTCCCCTTCGACGCTACGTCGAACGGCGCTGTACTCCTGAAACGGAAAATGGCAAATGCCGTTATTAATCCGAATACGACTAATAGAAAATTTCTGCGAGACAAAAGACTATGCTAATGTTAAGGCAGGAATAAGCAAACAGACGGAAGGTTCGAGCTGCTCGAAAGGAACGAACGTTTGGGCAGGAACGTACGTGGTTGATTGAAAATCGTAGAAACGAGAGAAGGTGGGTATTTCGAGTTATACCTAAGATCGCGATGGTGTTTGCGATATTAGAACAACGTTACGCCTCTTTCGTTTTTCGTCTCTATACACGTAAATATACGGTAAATATAAATGCCAATATACGGCAAACGTAGCGAATTGATCCTTTAACCGCTCAACGATGATCGAACGATCGTACGACGACGTACGGACCGCGGTTTGTTTCTTCGTAGGTCGCGCGGCGCGTCCATGCGCGTCGCATTTGTCGTAGTCGTCGATGGTTGTCCCGAATTGTCCATAGTCTTGGTAATTTTTCTTTTATCGATCTTTCGCTTTTCGTACGCTTGTCCCTTTTTTTTCTTTGTAAAACTTTTTCTTTCAACGTCGCTGTTATTTCGTATTACACGAACGAACAGTGTTTACAAGTTTCGCGTTGATCCAGATAATCGACCGCTTTGAATGCATTTTATTTGTACGAGAGTCGGCGTAATCAACTCGATAAAGCTGAACAAAGTGGAAATCGGGAAACACGATGAATATTTTATATAGAGCTTTCGTATAGTTTCACGAGAGTAGGTACGTATAATGTCGACGAACGTTAATCGCATTTCTATTTCAAAATATCGCAGTTCCGATTTAAATCATCTTGGATATACAAATTTCGTAAGCGAGGTTTCACCTCTTCGCCGAATAGAGCAGCGAGCAGCTCGATGTCTTGCGGGGAATAAAAGTCAACAGCGTCTAAATATTTCAGACGCGTTTCGATTTTCTCACAGTTCATTGATAAATATGCGATCGACGAATAGTTTTAGCTTTATTCTCTGGTAAGCAAAAGGAATATTTTCACGATCTAATCGACTACATTTACGACGCTAACGAGCTTGATCGCTTCTCCGATATCTTCGTTTTGCAGTACCACCGCTTAAAAATTCGTTCGAGTTATTTTAAACGAGTAAATGAAATAATATTACGTCGAATACATATACACGTACATATACGCATACATATAGGCGCGAAAGTTTAAGAGAACGCGACGAACCAGATCCGACTACGAGTTTTACGAGAAAGATCCGACAAAGATTTTTTTCTCTGATCTTATTAGGCTTTATTTGTTGTTTCGTCATCGAGATGAATCTAGCGATCGTCGGAGCGGTGTGGTTGCGCGAAATATTTAGCTGCGCGATTTATAGGCACGCGGCAACAATGGAAATTCACGAATGCAAAGCTTATTACGTTTGACAAAGGTTTTCAGCGGAACGTAAAAGGAGAACAACGTTAACTATCGACGAATTAAATTCAATCGGGCGGCGATTTAGCTGTAACGCGTGTAATTTTCTAGAGAAGCTCGTGCGTGTATATCACGATGTCCGGCGCGCGTTATTACCCGGAGAAAAAGAGATTTATCGAATTTATCGAATTTGCGATTTTACGCGCAATACGTTTGCACGCGGCAAACGTTCGTCGAACCTGCATGCTGCAGAACGCGTACGAATTGATTAAAATTATTTGAACGAATGGTTGACGCGAAAACGACACGTTCTCCTGACTTTCGTACACCGTGCGTCTACACGGGGTATCGATTCTATTTACGTTTGTTGCTTTTCCAAGGAGAATAAAATATTTGTATACAAAATATTGGTAATATCGAAGGCATTCATTCGACGATGACAATTACTCATCGGTGGTGAATCGTTTGTTCAAAAATAATCATACGTATCACAGGTACGTAGAAACGTTAAAATTTGATTAAAGATAATGCGAAGCTAATTTCAAGCTAAATTCCAAACAGACCATGCTTAATGTGCAACCGATATCGATCAAAATTACGTAGACATGGTTGAAAACAGAATGGTTGCCTCATATATATATATATATATATACACGATACGAAAGGAGGATCAGGCTGGAAACAAGTGCGTTCGTTGTCATCGAAGATTTGATATATCATTTACGGAATTATGGAAACGAGGGGATAAAACGACGATAGAGAATTAACGATGAAAATAAACGGACGATAGATAAACGGAACGATCGTCGTCGATCTATCGTTACGAGCAGATCTTTGCCTAGGTAAAAATATCGTATGCAACTTTGGAACATTACGGAGAAGCAGAAGGTTATACGATATACGGTGGTAAGAGACTTTGGCGCGAGTTGGAGAATCCACAAAAAGTTCGTCCTTTGGCGCCTTACCGTCGATGTTTACGATACGAGTCGACAACTCTGTTTTGAAACAACGTACGTCTGAACGTTTCATTGACGAAACTCCGTGAGATACACGTAGGATCGTTATTGGATCGAAATACGTTATTCGGTACGGTATAAACGGCTACAGGTATTATCGAAGGAGAACGAATTCATCGGCTTACGGAGGTTCTTAGGGTTCGCGGGAGCAAAGCGTCGAGATGAAAGTTCACGCAAGGCGAATACTACGTTGCGATCGGAGAGGAAGAGGACCGATCGAATTGGCGTATCGTGGCTTGGATTTTTCGCCGATAGCGGCCAACCTGGTTGAAAAACGTGACGTTTAAACACCGAAACTCGTTATTCCTTGCGTTATTCCTACACACGGCTGGCTGTCAGTCGGCAGGGGGGAGGGGGGGGGGGGAGAGAAGGCGAAAAGAACGTAAAAAGAACGTAAAAAGAGCGTAAAAAGAGGAAAATGGTTGGAGTTTCGATCGGCCGAGAGTGAAACGGACCCCGCAGGCTTCGCGAAACCGCGCTACGTCACTGTGCGCCTGCCGAAAACTCACCGCAAGTTTGTTGTCAAACTCGCACGTGTTCAGAAAAAGTACGGCACGGTGTCTGCAGATACGGCCCGTGTTATCGTTCTCCTTTTTTCTTATCTCTTGCTGCTGTACGTTTACACCGGCGCGGAGCAGTTTCGCGAGCGTGGACTAGAGCGTAGACTCGGACGAAAGAATATACGGAACGCGGATGATTTCGTCGTTCGCGGTATCCCGTATTCGACGAATCTTGAGAAAATCAACGGCTAAGCTCTATCTTACGAGAAAGTTGCCGACTCGTTCCACTGCGTTAAAAGAAAACTTGTACGTTCTTTCTTTCGCCGTGTTTAGCGACTCGGTGGCAATCGCCGTAGAACGTTATTCCATCGTGTTTGCTCATTCGGATCTTGCTCGAGTGGATGAATTTTAGCGAAACGGAACTCTGCGGCAATTTATCGACAAATAATCGTATTCGACAGCGAAACTTGGCGGACAACGGTAAATCTGAAACGGCGATACGTTGGAAGGCGAACTTTTCAAATTCGTATCTGTTCCCGCGCTTATCGCAGAAACACGCAGTCTGATAACTTTGAAACAACGTTAAGAAAGCAATTATGCAAGCAAAAACTTAACTTCCTTATTCTAAATAGATCATAGGTAGGATGACTTTTGAGCGAAAGAGCGCGCGTTGAAGAGCGATCGGTGAAACTTTTCGTCGGGCAAAAAATTCCGGCAAAATGGACGAATGCTGGCCTTCTGGAGTACGTGAACGGGCAACGATGGGCGAGATTTGGCGGAACGTGGTCTATGCCGATGATATTTCGCTTTCAACTAATGTCACCGCAACAATGAAAATCTGGTTCCGGTGGCGGACGGTGGACGGAGGAAGCAGAATAAGAAATTACGGCTAAAGATATATGGGCGAAAGGAATCGTCGTGGCAGACGTTATCGGCTCTTTTCGTTTCTCGTTCCTTCGTAAGGCGAAACTGCCGGCCGCTTGAGCGAGCGAAACCAAGCAACCGGACTACTCGAATCTGTTACCTTTCTGTCGCTCCAAGCAGACACGCGCGATTGTTTCGATGTGCCGGTACCACTCGGTAGCGTAGCCGTTACGACGAGGTCGATTCACCGACCGATCGATCTTTTTCTCACGTTTTCCACGTGGACGACGTGTTACACCTCGGAGTACTCAAGTCCGTTTCGCGCGCGAAATTGGCGACGACGAGAAAACAAGAAGGCACATAACACTGGATTCCGATGACAAACGAACCGTGTTAGAAGCTGGAAAACGCGCGAACCAATTGCTCCATCCGCTGCAGGATCCTTTTCGCGGTATTTCGTGGTATACTTCGGCGAGCGTAAACGTAACACAAGCGTAAACGTGCCGCACTGATCCGATGACGGGGAAAACGCGCGTACACCCGGAGGCGAGAGGTTTCGTTGGCGGGAAAACGAAACACTCGCGGCGGACCGCGTGGTTGTTGCCGTGTGTTGTATACGCGAGGAGGAAGAGGAGACGGATAGATAGAAAGCGCGCGCGGCAGAGCACACAAGAGCGTGGCGCCCCTAAACGATCAGCTGATTTCTCACTATCATCCACCACCGTCTTCTCGATAACGTCACAAACATGTTCGTTGATACGTAGATGCGGCTCCTCCGCGCTGTATCGCGGTATCACTCGGTCGACTCACTGCAGATCGGCGGCAGCCGGTTGTTGTTGTTGTTGTTTGCCGCGCGAGGTAATTATTCGATTTCACGGTGCGATCGCACTGGACTGGCTGCGACTTGTCCGAGCGAGCGAGCGAGAGAGAGAGAGAGAGAGAGAGAGAGAGAGAGAGAGAGAGGGAGGGAGGGAGAGAGTAGACTCGGGACAACTATCCGAAGGGGCAAACTTGCGAGGAAAAAATTTAGACGGAAAACTCGGGCGTCGCTAAAGAAACGTTAAGAGAAAACTGACCGTATCGTGTGGCTTGCGTGTGCGGCACAGCGGCGTCGGCGACGGCCGGTGAGTGAATGCGCCGTGACGTTAGGCGCCCCTCCTAAGATCCCCGCCCCTCTCGCTCCTTAAACCTCTCCCTCCCACACGACGCGTCGTCTCTCTTTTCCCGCACGATACATGCCACCGCTCGCTTGCTCGCACGCTAACCAACCAACCTCCCTCGCTCTTACCGGCCGCCTGGCCCCTTCACCCGCCACCCCCTTGCCCATATGCTTTCTCCTCTCTTCGTTGCTTCACCGCGCCCCGCGCGCGATCCTACTACCACCACCTCTCACCACCCCTGGCGTGTGTCCTGCCGCTCCAACCAACATTCGCCGACCGCCAACTACCCCTTTCCTTCCTTTCTACTTCGGCCAAATCTGCCGTTCCATGCGAGACGCGCGCTCCTTCTTGTTGCCCTAACTCGCGCCTTTCCTTCCCCCGGCTATCTATCCTCTCTCTAGCCGCCCGCTTTGCTTCGCACCGCCGCTCCTCGCTAGAGCTAGCTACCGCGAATCTACGCGTTCGTCCGCCCGCCAGCCGATGCAACCGATAAGAAAAGTTGCACGTGCACGCGACCGATTCCACGCGTCCACCGACCGCCCCCCCCCCCCACCCCACCCCCGCTCTCGCCTTCTTCCACGTTCCTCCTCGTCTTGTCCCATTTCGAAACGCCAGCATGCCCTCAGAGAGTATGTTTTCTTGGTAGTTTCGCACGACCCTACGGCTTGCTGCCCATCGAGACCCGCACACGGCCGCTTCTCGTCCCAATTCCATCTACGCGCGTGTTGCGTTTCGCAATTACGTACGCGTGGTCGTGGTCGTGGTCGTGGTCGTGGTCGTGGTCGTGGTCGTGGTCGTGGTCGTGGTCGTGGTCGTGGTCGTCGTTCCACCGCGTAATCGTTTCTTTCGGAACGCTGGAAATTCTTGGATTCGCGTGGTCGAACAACAACGCGGGGAAACGCGATTGGCACGGTGGCGACGAACGATCGAAGAAAAACCATATCCGCGCCTCTTGCCACTCGCTGGAAACTCGAAATAAGGAAGTTGGTAGGACGGATGGCACGCACCGGAGACGATAAGTACGAAGAGCAGGTGTCGCGAAGATTTCGAGAACGATGAAAAGCGGAGGACGAGGAGTCAAGGCCGGCTACGGAGGTAGCGCTAACAGGGTGAATTCCAAGTTCAGGACCTTCCGAAGGATCTCGGATCGCAACGGGACACCATAGGAAGGTAAGAACCGTAGGTAGTTTGCCCCTTCCACTTACACACCCATGCGCTGCTCGCTCTCTTTCCGCGTGTTTCCGCGCGTTTCCCCGCGTTTCCGCGCGTTTATACACCGTCGCCGAATACTCTCGCGTCTCTTCCTCTCTAGCCGGTATTTTTCCACCAAACTGGATTTAGGTAACTGCGCGCGTTACCTACCGTCCCGCGCGACGTAGCGTTTAACGATTTTCCTCGATTTATTACCACGCTGTTAGGTTCGATCAATTTTTAGAAATCTCGTCGGCAAAACGACGAGATTTTTCTACGTGGTAAGCGACTAAGTACGTATATCGCTAACGAGTAAATACGCGTGTACGATCAACGTTATTAAATATCGACAAAAACGATCGATATCGTTCGCTACGTTCGACGATACACTTTGATCGACAAACGGAAGGTAGGTAGTATACGTGTACGAAGAGGCACGAAAATTTGTTAAACGCTATCGCGCCTATTCGGTTCGACGTGACCGTCGAAAAACGAAGTAGGCGATTAAACACGGGTATTGTCGCAAACACCTTCGAACGTAGTTCGCTGTCCAAAGTTTCGCGAATGAAAGCCAAATCGCGTTACTAGTAATTATACCAATAGAATACAAACTTGCACGCTCGTGCCAGCGTGTAATCTCAAACTTGCTGTAATTATATATTCGAAACAAATATGTCGTTGAAATCTCGGATGAGTTTCGATCGATCCTCGACGCGTAGAAAGCCGAAAAAGACCGCTACTTTCGCGTATGCTGTACGCGATCCGATTCGCGGAAAAGAGCGCGCGTCCTTTCGCAGAAAAAATTCTTGTACCATCCTCGCGTAACGTAAACGAGAGGAGGCGTGATATAGCAAGCGATACGAACGTAGTAACTTCAAAGAATTCTTCGCTTACCGCTTACCTCAGAGACGAACAACTTTGTGCCCACGGTCCAACAACGTATACGCTTACGACGTTCGACAGGGGCGACGCGACTCCAAAATTCCGATTTCAACACGGACTATTGCCACCACTGCCGTTCGCCTCTCTTGCCGCGACATGTCCACTATCACTATCATCGGTCGTGCACCTCGGATGTTGTAAAAAAATATCACGAATCACAGCATCCTGTTCGGTACACGTGGTACCTGACAGCTGTTACACGAGAAACACGTATCACAAGGAACGGTGCAAGTCGTCCCGTGACGGGATCCACGTTCGTTTCGGCACACGCGACGGGCACACGCGACGAGCACACCGACCAAATGCTCGATCGTGATTTATCGTCGACTGGCGTTCCTGCGAGGATGTTTTATCACAATTGTGTCGGACGGGTGGTCGATCGCGTCGCACGCGCGAAATTCCGCAGGTGGTGCACACGACGCATCCACCGTATACCTCGGGTTTTCCTGTAACGTACAAAATGGACGCACACACACGTGCGCCTCGCACGTGCACACACAAGCGTGTATGCACGCGCGTGCACGCACACGCACACGCATACACACGCACGCACGCAGGCGGGCGCGCGCGCGCGCGCGACGCTCACACCGCAGGCACACGTACAGGCACGCGTAAACACACACGAGCACGAGCACGAGCCGAGCACGAGCGCGAGCGCGAGCGCGAGCACGAGCACGCACACGCACACGCACACGCACACGCACACGCACTTAGCCGATGCGCGCGTAAACACACGATTTGCACACAGGTGTGCGGTCGAGTGGCGGCGGGCGGCCTGGCTCTTAGAGCAGTCGCGTTGTGACTGCCTCTTCGGACTTGCCACTGAAAGTGGAGAACGAGGCGAAGAGTCCCACCTCCTTGTGCCACCTCCAACTGGGTGGGTACCAGCCCATCGGACCCTCCTTCTCCTCTCTTGTCTCGTCCAACCTTTTGCTTTACCGCTACACCGCCGTCCGTCCGGCGAGTCGTCGAACGCGTTTCGCCGATTTTACGCGTAACGTGCGTGCCTCTTGTCGAACGACAGCCACACTGCTGCCGAGCGTTTGCCGTCCACGCAGCCCATCTCTACGCCCCTTACCTACGTTCTCGAGATTCTCTTCTACCCGGCTGTGAGTGGAGGGGGGCACTTTGCTACCTACTCGGCTAAGATTCGTTAACCGTACCCTAAATATCACTGCCTTCGAGCAAGCTGCACCTGCACGGCAACCTGTGGTGGCCTTTCGTCCCTTTTCGCCCGCTGACCAGCTACTCCGTTACGCGCGATCGTTTTCTGGCGTGTTTGACGCTCCCCGAAGCATTCGCAGTCCTCCGCTATTTCCGCTAGATTTTCCTCCACGCTCTTTGTTAAAGCGCCTCTCCGTCGTCGAGGTACGCAGGTTGTTTCGGTGCGCGTTCTTCCACCGAACGGCCGGTACGCTTCGGCAATTCTTTTAAAAGGTATATTTTTCAAGGCAAATGTGTGTGTAGCTACGGTGTTGGTCGTGGGCACACGAATTTCTCTTTTGTCCGGTGTCGTTCGTTTAGAGCCAGCGACGAAACTGCCGCGTCGAACGAACCAACCTTTCGATGCCAATTTACGACCAATATTTCCTTCTATACCCGATACTTTCAATTTCATATCCTTCTATTCCGTGATGCCGCGAAGCTTAATCAGAGTTTGCACGTAGCATGCAATTGTTTCGACATCGAAAGCGTTCTCTCGTTCTTTCTTATTTCGAGTAAGACGACGCAAGGAACGACGTTTTCGAATTTCGAATCGACAAACGCTTTATATCTTTATTAACAGGACGAAACCTCGGTAGAGATTGTCAAATGTGCCATATAACGCAGTTGTTAACTATCCGTAATGTTAGCTCGGTTTTGCAAGCATAATTTATTCAAAACTCTCCATCCAACGACGAAGTTTGAACGAATTAAGGGTATCGCGCGATAATACAGAAAATACGACGAAAGACGTTGAATATTGTCGTTTCCATATTGTTGTTAGTTACTTTTTACTACGTATGGCACTACTATGGAATTACGATAACGCGGATAATCAAATTGGCATCGCATAATATACATTACGTATACATATTTTATATGTACGCTATAATACTTGTAATTAAAGAAGAAAATACGTATAGTTCGATTGCTATCGATACGACGAGCGTACGCGTTCGTTTCGACGATCGCTGCAACTTTTCCGTTATTCAAATATATCAAAATGAATAAATATCGCAGTACTAACATACTAGGAACACACGTACGATACACGGCACCGATAACGAAGTACGTAACGCATAAATGAATTTGACTACGTATATTTCGGTCGTTGTAAATTTCACGTTATCGAACAAACTTCCTGTGTTTAAATTTTATCAATGCCCCTCGTAATGCGTAATCGATGCGTAAAGGACGATAGATCGTTAACCTGATACGTTGCAATTATTTAATTTATTTTGCCGCTAGAAAGACGCTTAAAGTTCGGATGATCGGTTCTTCCTTCGATAACATACTTATTTCCATACAGATATACGTTTAGAATGTTATCACGCGGAGCTATATATATATAGTAATTTTCGAAGCGATCTTCGTCGTCGCACGATCTTAACGCACGATCCGCCTCGAACGCTGTCAAACGCTATAAGGTTAAGACACGCGAAAAATGTAAAACAATCGAACGATATCTTTTTTATTAACGTTCTAACGCGTACGTGTTCATCGTTGCTCGCGAAGCGATCTCAGCACGACGATATTTACCATATTCGATGATTCAGTCGCTTTCGATAGTTGCGAAACGTGGAAACGAAGAAAGCGATATATTATCGACGATCTTAAGACGATGCGTTTAAAAATGCGCGTATTTAGCGACTGTCGGTCGTGTTTTACACGAGCGGTTCAAATCGCAAAATTTCTCCAAAGGATTTCTAGAAAGGAATATTGGGTTGAAACCGTACTAATTTTCTCGCTTGCTTGTTAGTCGGCGAGATCTAAATTTTCAAAATACCGATTTGTTTCAAGGAAACGCGCGTGACAAATTATTTGGGAAGCTACGAAATAACGATAAAAAAAGTCTACGTGAAAATTTTACACGAGAATCTCTCTAAGAACGACGAAATGGTTTATTGGTTCGTTTCTTCCGTTCTCTCGATGATATTTCCCTTAAAACCGCATATCGTTCGCGTAGTTAAACGCGCACGTGGGCGTTACGATAAATCAACGATACAACTTTTATTTAAACGTAACCTTTCGAGTACTACAAATTATACAACTTGTACGTGTATCATTGAGCGTATGTAGAAACGAATACGAAATTACAGTGAATTTGTTGGGAACAATTTACACGTACTTGGCGTGAAATTCATCGCGTACGATCGAGCGCAAATCGAAAAGCCGGATTCGGTTTAACGCGGAGACAGAGATAATACGGAGATGTAAAGCAAGAGCCGAACATCCTTGATTTGGAGCCAAACGATCTAGACATTGATACCGATGTAACCGATCGAGATCTGCTTAATAACTTTTCACGGAAAACTCGCAAGCGTCGAGCAACAGCATTTTTTAAGCGATTGCGGACATGGCGAGATATGTTTCTACGCAAGTGCTACGAAGCTATCCGTCGTTATACATGGAACCGTGAAAAGAGAAAGACAAAGAGAGAGAGAGAGAGAGAGAGAGAGAGAGAGAGAGAGAGATTGTTAATCGTTCCTAACAGTACGATTACACGATTACACGATTAACGATTAACGATTAACGATTAACGATTAACGATTAACGATTTACACGACGCACGATGCGTTTTATAAATTTAGAAAATGTTGCCACTCTAGCGACGGAGAATGTTATAAATTACGTATGCTTTCTTCTATACCTTACAAATACGACTTACAAATCCGCTCGTGAATGCTAATGCGTTAACCGTGACTGCAACAGATACGTAAAACGTAACTTTCTTCGAACTTTCTAAGCAAGGAAACGGAAGATTTTCAACAAATTTCTCCGAACCTATCGTCGCACGACGTTGAAGAAAAGTATCGTTGTCACGCTTGTCGCGTGTAACCATGTACAACCGTGTATGAAGTATTAACCGCTGTAGCACCTATAGCGCCTACCTAACTATGGCAGGTATATCTCGATCGCGCCAAGAAACACGTAAATACGATTATTTTTCACGAGCGAACGGTTGAACAATTTTACGCGATTGTTTTCCACAAAGCGTTCGGATTCGTGGTTCGTGGAACGCTTTGGTCGTCGCCCGGAAGCCTCGAGCGCGAATCCGTCGTGTCCGCTGTTCGCCCGCGGTCGTCGAACCTCCGCGAAATTAATTAATATTCCATATCGCGTTGATAATCGTGCCGATCGAGAAAGGCTCGCAAAATCTAGTTGGCCCGTCGTATTTGATAGAATTTGAAGCGTCGTACGAGGAAATAGGTACTACGAGCGATGATTGTGTAGGGGGGGGGGCCGGGGGCGGGGGAGAGAGAGGAAGAGGGCACCGAGCGAAGGTGGGGCAACACGGTTAGGCGGCGGGGGCGGGGGAGAGGGGCGAGGTGGTCGGAGGAAGTACCTACTTCCGTACCCATCCACTCGTCCTTGTGTCCCTGTTTAAGGGTCTCGCCAGTGCAGCCTGGTACCATTGCACCCCTCTCCCCCTAACGAGCCAGGCTCAGTCACCCCCTGCCAGCAGCGTTGCTGCCACTACCACTGCTGCGTCTCTCCAAGACCCGAGTCAACCCCCGTGTCGCCCCACTACCCGCGAAGAAGCGGTGCCAGTGGTTCTCAGCCGGCTGGTTGCCGCGCATACACCTATATAGATGTAGCGATATATACGCAGAGAGGGTTGGTGGGGCGGGTAGTGCCGAGCACGCGTCACGAGGCGCTAGAAAAGCGAAGGTGCCCACGGATGTATTTTTTAATTATTGATTTTAATGACGAGGGGAGCCGCTGCCAACGCCATCTTGGATGCTGGGCGGAGTAAGAAGCGTCTCTCCCCCTCCCCCCTCGCCCGCCCCGCCGCCCTCCCGCCCTCGTCGTCCTCATCCTTCTCCGGTCTGGTACACTCTTTCCGTCTTTCTTCGCCGTTCGTCCAGCGTTTCCTACGTGGACTCTTTCCTCCTTCGTTCTTTTGCTCTGCACGCGTTCGCTCGCGCCCACTCACCCCTTCCTTCTGTCTTTTCATCCTTTCTCTTTCCTTGCCTCTCCCCTTGCTCTCGCTCCCTTGCTTTTCTCTTTCTCCGCTTCCTTCTTTTGCCTCCATCTACCGTTTCCTCGCTCTTTGTACCCCGAACGCTCGGCCTTTCCTCCTGCCCTTTTCCCTTGCCTCTCCTTCTCTCCTTCTCTCTCCTTCTCTCCTTCTCTCCTTCTCTCCTTCTCTCCTTCTCTCTTTCTCTTCGGCGGATTCCTCGTAGGTTACCCCGCATCGTTGCCCATCTCCTCTTCTTCTCGACTAATGCCGAGAGATAGACAGATGATGATTAAGAAAGCGCCGCTACGTGTGAGGACAACGCCGCGACGCTCTACTCCTCCTCTCTGTGCTCCGCTTCGCCCCGCTTCGCCCCGCTTCGCCCCGCTTCGCCCCGCTTCGCCCCGCTTTGGCCCGCTTCGCCCCGCGCCAACTCGCGCCAACTCGCGCCACGACACTCCGGACCCCCACTCCCCACACCCGTTTCTGTCGAGTTTTCTTCTTGATTTTCCTACGCTTCCTCCGTCCGTTTTTTTCCTCGTCGCTTGATTTCCCTTCTAGTTCCTCCTTTCCTTTTTCCTCTCGCGTTGCCCGAGTCTTGGCGCGTTTCGTTTCGGCTGAGCATTTTCTCGCGGTTGCGTCCCTCTTCCGTTACGGCCTGTGACGACTCCCGATGACGGTTTCACCTTGGTACATTATCGAAAATCCAACGTTGACCAGGCTCGAGCGAAAAACATCGCGAATCAATTTTATACTTAACTTTCTGTCTTTATCGCTGTCATTGGGTCGCGGCTAACTCGCGACAGTTTTGATTAAATTACTACTTATAATTTTGGAATCTTACAACCTGTAAAACATTAAGCATATATTAACACACACACACACACACACACACACACATAGTCATAAACTTGTAATTACGAATTAAGGTACAAGCGTTCGTGAGTTACGATCGATTTTTATCTATTTATATCGAGTTTTATCGTGTATCGATATTTCGAAGGTAAGCGCAAATCGTCGGAGAATAAGTTAAAGGAATCGCAGTTTTGAAAAGATCCGAGGGTATATTTTTAGAAAGGTCGGCTTGAAACGCACCGAAGCCCACGACAGAGGACTTTTAAATCACGCTTCTGTAGCTCGTGTGGCTGCAATAAGCGGCAAAGTGTACGAGTTTACTCTGTACGTATTACGTACATACGGTGCCTGAAAATTGAGCCTAGCACGCGGAGAACGCGAACTACGCTATCGGTAAGCTTATGTGCAAGTTGTAACGTTTTCTTGCGTTGCAAGCCTCTATTCGTATCTACCTAATCCGTATGTTCCCCGTAGGTCGTGCGTCACCTTTTTTTTTTTTTTTTTACTGCTCCGAGTATAATCCTATAATCCTATAATAGTAGTATAACGTGTAAAAGAGTAAAAAAATTAAAGATAAAAAATGTCAACTTTTACATTGGAATTTATTCGTTGAAACAACCCGTTTAACGTAAACGTTTCTAAAAGAAATATTATTACCGAATTAACTTATTTAACTTATTACTAAATTCTTAAGTAAATATCGATGTACTTGAAAGCGAAGAAATGTGAAACTTTTTTAAATGAAATTATTGTTTGTACGCGTTTGCAGCGGCACGATATAACGCATTCGTTTTCTTTTTGTCTTTATCCTTTCTCTCTATTCTTTGGCTCGTAATTGGTACACGGTCGCCGTTCGCTCGCGTAAGCGGTGTACGGTAGTATAGGGACTATAGATGGTATAGGGACACCATGGAAATATCGAAATTTATAGATCACTGGAAAATCAAAAGGAGATTTTCGTATCGTGAATTGTATTTGTCGAGAGAAATTATACTTTGCCGAAAAACTGCTCGAGCTATATCTATATATAGAGCGGTTGATAGGTAGCGAAACGTACGGTAGGTTAATTTTCTAAATTGCTACAGAAGTAAAAATTGTTCGACTCTAGTCGCATGTAGATCACGTATTACCATTCACGGTCTAAGAGATATACTTTGTTTGGCTTGTCCAGCCAGATACTAACTCGTCACGATCGAAGCAAATAGCTTTGTACAAGATAGAGATAGCGATACATTCGCAGATCGTAGAACGTTCCTTATTGTCGAGTATGCCGCGTATTTATTAAACTGTACGAGATAGCCCCGTGCTCGGACTTTAACGGCACCAGAACGTTAATCATAACTGATGAGTGTTTCGTGAAAGTTACTGCAGTTGTTTACCGTTTTTCAGCTTAACGTAGTTTCCAACAATATTCTCCGTGTTTAGTCATTATACATACAGAAGGCGCAAACAGCGAATAATCAAAGTTCAAGTGTCTATATGTTTTTGTAACTCCGTTGTCAAACCGATTAAGCTTGCCGACCAAGTACCTTACCGATCGCATTTTAATACATTTTAACTGCCGTATGATTCAGAGACCTTAATAAAAGCGAAGCGTGTCTTTTCTTCGGATTGCGGTAGTTCTTCTCTGTTTACAGTCGGCGCAAGTATGTTTATCTGCTCGTGCACCTAACCGCACAACGTCCTCGTGTGCAACATATACCTAGTACGAGTTTCTCGGAACATGGCCATTGAAGAGGTATTTCCGATCAGGTCGAACGCTTTTGCGGATCGTTAATTACCTTTTTGAAAATTCCCATCGGTTTTCCGGTAAACGTGATTACAACGCGCAGATTATTTCGAGGACGAGAAGAACGCTATTAGAGGAAAGAAAGCTGATCGATGTCTAGCTCGGTCAATTTCTAATCTTATCGATCGTTTTCTTCGATCGGGTTATTTACGGTGAAGTTCCTACGGAGAGATTTCATTTCACACCTTCCGGTGGGGAAAAAACGCCTTTTACGATTGCACGCGCAGTTGCTTATGTTTTTGCACGGGCGAACGCGGTTCCGTAGATTTCTAAGGAAGCGGTGAAACGTGTAAACATACGTACATTCCAGTGTATGGTGGAAACGGCTAACGTCGTTCGCTATTCCGATCGTTTGAGATTTCTTAACTTGCGAGAGAGCTATCGCGCACACGTTCGTGCGTTTAAAACGTGTCCCATCGATACACGTATTTCAACTGTGACACTATAATAACGAATAGCTACGGTAAATATAGTTGACGTATTTCTTGTTCTCGTGGTTATAAAATCGTTACGCGTTTCGTTAAACAAGTAATCGCTGCCTTTCGCATTTTAATATCGTAAAATGTATCGCGAGCTAAACAAGCGCCGCAGGATAATGTTAATTTCCATGGTTGTGCTAGATAGAAATATTAATTTGCAAAATATTAAGCTTACTAATCCAACGTCTTAACGCACAAAGCAGAGACTATGGAATTGCTTTGCTATTCTAACGGAAGTGTGACATTAACCGGCAACATGTATGCGACGATACACGCGATCGATAATGTTTAATTAGAAGAGAAAGCAGAAGTTGGTGGAACTCGCGATAGAAAATCTTGGAAATTCAAGATCTTGCCGAGTAACCGATCGAATTTCTTTCATTCGCAAAGCGTGCATGCGATCGGTGATGCAGGCAGAATTAAAAAAAAAAACGCTGTTCTATCGTAATCTGCGTGAAATTTCGCATAAAATTCACGATAGCGATCCTTCGATCCGCTCGAAGCCTTGGCTATGTATACGACTTGGCTGAGGAAGGTATTTAAACATATGCAAGATCGATAGTAGCGCGAAGGCGAAGATTCATACGCTAGGTATGTGGAGAAACCATGAGAATACGAGTTAGCTACGAAGTGGTCGAACCACGGAACCCTACTGTCGATTAATTGACCAGAATCTTTGTAGGGGCAGGAGGCAAACGTATTCTCCTCGCGATTTTACCAACTACCTTTTAGAACGCGTCACCTGTTGTATGCGGAACCGGATCTGGTAATTTCAACGCTGCACATACAACAAACAACAAACAACACAGTACTTTCCTTTTGTTTATAACATGGTAAAAGTAACACGTGAAAATTGTCAGCGAAAATTGTATAAAAATTATATTTATAAAAGTTATATTTTTTTCAAGAGTTTTAAGAGCCAAGTCGTCGGACGAACCTGTATCTCTCGAACAGACGATGAGGAATCATCGATGACGTCGTAAGAGAGAAGATCGAAAATATTATTGAAACGTGCTTTCGTAAATAATCTTTCGCGCAGATATTATTTTAAACGTGGATATTTTTGCATCGATATCTCTATCTTGAAAAGGATCGTTTAAATTTCAAACTCAAATTTAAAATCCGTTTGTTAAAAGAGAAACGGGAGAGGGGGGGGGGGGAAA
>JACXIV010000037.1:699850-713495 GCA_014737475.1 Bombus confusus | reverse complement strand
GAATGATAAATTCTAAATGCTTTCTTCTGTATCGATGCATGCTTTAAATGTTCATCATCAGATTATTACAATTTTTCTACGTCTCTTTCACGTGTTGGAATTGTAAGTGACTAGTAACTTGGGAAAGTAGGATGTAAATCATGTTAGTCTGGCAATCATCCTTGTTTAATTTCCATACAGTTGGTATAATTTAAAAAAAACACATTCTTATATATGTGCAACACAAATGTATATATGCACCGATCTTTTATGCTTTCTAGGATGAGTACTTAAAATCTTGTGTACTTCGAAAAATAGTAAATTTACAATGTAAGAACTTTATGTAAAAGTTAATGTAATGTCACATAACTTTTTACAAGGAGGTTTTATAAGGAGATTTAATAAATAAAAAGCTACGTATTTCTTTAAATTTTTACGATCGTAAGCGCCAATTTTATTATTGCCACTGGGTTTTAAAAATGATTTACATACGTTGTAATATTCTATTATATATTGCTGTAATGATTATAAAAAATAAAATCATAGCAGTTTGATTTATCCGTAATTTTTTGCTTTAAACTACTTTAAATACTTTTGAACAATGATATAGATATATGATTTTATATAACAAAAAATTAGAGTAATAATTTTAATATGCGTTTACATGTAATTAATATTTTATACAGTATACAAAATATTTTATACGTATTATATTGAGAGTATGAATCCTATGAAATCGAACGTTATTTGTCGGAAACGTTCAACTTCAGAATATTTGGTATTCGAAGAATTAATACATTTTTTATTATTTTTTAAATAATAATTTATCAGCTCTACAATAAGGATCAAGATTTTAGTTTAATACCACTACTGACACATACATATATTGCTCCCATTCAATTATTTAAGTAACGTTGTCCGACGACTATGTTGTCTAAAATTGTTTTATTAAAAATGACATTTTTGCTGTTGCCTTCTGCCTAAGAACAATACCTATTTGTTTGGATTTTACATTTCATTCAAAACAATTTTCTTTTATTTCAGTCACATGTAAACCACACTTTAATGTCTGTATTGTCAAACACACTGCGAATTTTTCGAATCAGTTTGCTTATATTTATATTATTCAATTTTCAACAAACTTACATGTAATTGCATTAAATTGCAATATATCGTAACACAAGGTCACTAAAAACATATTTCAATTGTGGCCAAATTGAAATTGCCACTTGTATCTGTGCAGATATAAATTACGCTCAATGTATTAATAGTGTACAGATCATTGGAATTAAATATATAACGTACATTTATATATAGCACTAACTTAATATACAATCGCTACAATTACTGATGTTATACAATTACAGATAAAATGGACTATATGTTAATAGTATTTTTCATTTCCCGCCGCCTTCGAGAAGGTTTCTAATCTAACCGATGTTCCATATGTATGTATCCAAATAAAATACAAATAAAATAGAGATTATTTGATACTTGTCAGCGCTTTTCGAAGTCGTTAATATTTTTTTAGCAAATGATCTTTTATTTCACATTTTTTTACTGAAGCTGTTCAAAAATATCGATGATTACATTTCGATATTTCCAATAATAGCAACCTTTTTTGGCGACGGAAGGTTACGAAGACGTTGAACGAAGAATGTCGCCAATTATCCTAAGCTGGGCAGTGACCGTACTTAAATTATAAGAGACACTCTACATTATACACTAAATAGAGCTGTAATTGACTTTGGTGAAAAAAAAAATTTTTTGCAGAGGGACAAATATATGTCGCTCGTAGTCGTGTGAAAAATTTATACGCTCTAGCCATATCTTATGTAGCACCGCAAAAAATTCCCAATAAACCACACGACGAGAGAGCAACTTGCAGAAATGCAAAGATTAAGATTTCTTTCGTAAAGAAACAACTGAAGTCTACAACCAATGTGTAACGGAATGGCCTAAGTATGCTTAAAACGACACGGGTCAAATGAGCTTTGAGCGACAAGTGTGCGTATAAAAACGGACGATGTACACTTCCAGGAGCAATATTATAAAGAAACTGTCGAGTTTCATCGCTTCCGACGATGAATTTGTAGAGGAGACACGGATACAATGAAACGAAATCGATGAATAACAATTTGGAAGGTCATTTGCAATAACAATAGTTAAGAATGAAGGAATGAAACAAAATTCTGCGAACGGGACCGATTGGTGGACTACTCCTAGAAAATGCAAAATGTTTTATTCCCGATAGCTCAATCCAATCCTGAGTAGTCGATGAACAGGCATAAAAATTGGATTTTTGTAAAGATGTTGTAACAGCGGGAGGATACGCTCTACGAGATGCAAAAGGAATCATATCGATTGGTCGAGCCATTTCAGAGAAGTCGGTGAATATACACACACACAGAAAAAATGTACGTGTCGAATTGAGATACCTTCCTTCTTTTGCGAAGTTAGTATAAAAACCGTTTCTCAATCGGAGAATTATATTCGTATACATAAATCTCTTAATCAGAAAAATTACTGATTTTCGCGTGAACGAATCGACAAAAGAAGTAGCAAACGAAAAAGAGATAAAGTGAGTGAGGCACGAAAAGAAAAGGAAACAGGAAGAGAGAAGTAAAAAGAAGGATGAAGCTACTGACGAGTAGTTTTCTGTGTTCAGTGATTCGAGGGTATTTCAAGGGTGGAGATGCGTGGCGGCGTCGGAAATTTCAACGTAATTAATCCAGCGTGAGCTGATTTAATAGATTTTTAATTACAGTTTCACGGTGCAAAATATTTATTAATAATATAATATTTATGTAATAACGAGAACCAGTTATAACTGTAGCAAAAACAATATTTGTTGATTTTCGTACGAGTATGGGTCCTCTGTTAAATTGGACAGTCATAAGATGAGTAGACGAGAGCACACACAGAGAAACGAAACCCTTGCCCTGGTACAATTCATAATTCATAGCTTGTTATAGCTTGCGAACGAACGAAATATTCGACTAGGAAAGAGTTTCGGGCGCCAGATACCCCTCAGACGCTTATGCATATTGATATTCTTTCTCCGCGGCTACATACGCTTTTTGAGTTAGTTGAATGTCTTCTTCCAAAAAAATATTTGCGTGCCAGCTCTTTGTTCACTATCATTACATACTTTAATGTTGTTTAGAACCAGCTCAAAAACAAAATGATCACATGTTTGTCTTAATACATCTCTGATTTTCTTCCCACGCTTAAAATATTTTTTTAACTTTATTCACCTGGCTTCCGCCTTCGTAATCATTCGCGAGTCTGGCCTGCTGTTTCCAAGTTTGAATTACTGTTGACGATAATTTGTATCCTGAAGATCTTTAGAAGCACTTTCCTTGTTTATTTGTTCAATTGAATGAAACCACTCCAGTACTGCTTGTTTGCAAGCTGTTGATAACACATATCGCCATGTATACAAATATGATAAATTGTTAGTAGGTGCATGTACTATGCTCAAGAATCTGTGAACGTTTGCTTATTCTTTTAGAATGTAATTTTGTTACAAATTCATGAATGAAAGGACCAACACGATTGAATTCTATAAATTCTATAATAATAATAATTCTATGATATCATTAAAATTGTTTGTAAAAGTAAATCTGTGCAATAGAAATAATCAAACGTTATAGAACAATTTTGTTATTTAAGAATTGCATCATTCTCAGCTCGTTTAGTTGCCAAACTCTATATAAGTTAGAAAAAGTTCTTGCATACTCTCCAATCTAAATAAATTGATAAAAAAATTGTTGTGACTGGTATCAACGATCATATTTAGGAGAGATAACATACCGAGGAATTATAATTCTAATTTTATCTAACTTTAATATGCTATTGATAAGGTTTTAAATAAACAATTTAAAGTCCATATGATATATAGGGTGTATTTTCTAAAATTAACCACCATTTTCCTGACATTTCCGATTTCTGGTATAATCTATCAAAGAAATATGAACAAAAGTTAGTTGTTGGTCCATATTTGGATGTTAAAAATATGCAAAAAAAAAAAAATACTTTTTTTCAACAAAAAATCAATTACCTTGACTTTCTTAAATGGCATTATATGTATTTGGAGTTCACAGCATTGTAGTTGACGTCAAGACAAATAAAATTAACGACCTACAATCTAAAGGCAAAATTAAAAATTATCAGCTACATACTAACACGTATATAACCTCATATATACGAGTATAAAATTCTACAAGATTAATCCGTGAATAAAGATCAGTAGATATTTTAATTTATGTATGTCCAAAATATATTTTAATATTAAATATTATTTATTTTAATTAATATTAAATAATTATTCCTGTTATTATATAGGTTTAGGTTTTGATATTTAATTGATTCACACAGATTTGTTTTGTACGTTCTGTAATTCACCACCTTGTACAGCCATTACAACACCGGATTCTAAGATAAAAAACACGTGGTGGACGGGGAAAAACAAAAGAATGCGCAAACAGTTGCACCAACGCTGGATGCAGAAACTACTGATCATACCAACATGACATCTAACTCAACAATTCCCTTCGCTTATTATAAATTATGAATAAAAAATTATGCATCTCTATCGCCTTTAAAGTAGTTATGCTAAGTATGGTAATAAGATTTTTTGATTGTTGTATATTTATATAAATTAGTCGAATCTTATTATTCACTATAATTAGTAATTAATTATAATACTATGCTGTCTACTATGCTTCAATATAATATATTACTAAAGTATTATACTAAATTATAATTATTCAATATAACCACCGAGTAATTTTATTTTTGATGTCTAAAATATAAGTTTAAAATCTTGATTATTATGCATAAATCATATCAAATATTTCAATAGATTATTTATTACTAAATTAATGATTCAAATACTAATGACTGCAAATGACTATGAAATTTGCTTCTTAAAGATGAGATGTAAGACAAATACACATGAAGTATGAAAATTATGAAGACTGGTACTTGCATATACATATAATACATCTTCCTTGAAATTGAATTTCCAATTAAAATTACCTTTACTTTTTATTACTATTTAATCAATAATGTTACCACCTTCAAAACATACATTTCTAAAATAACTTAATTGAAACAAACGAAAATGAAATAGAATAATGCGTTCTTTATTACTGAAAATTGAATTTTCCGAGCATGTTACATTATAGAATATTAATCACACTCGGAATTAAGTGAAGAATTTTAAAAGTCTTTCTATATAAATGAAACATAGACTACATATACGATTAAATTTTCGAAGTAAAACATTCTTCTTGTTTAAAAGAAAAAGGTAACCGATAGCGTGTTTATTGTAATTTTTATAAATTTTCCTTTGTTAAAAGTTACATTTTTTTTGCATGAGAATTCATTAAAATTTTGCTTATTTCTTTTCTTTCAAACTGTACGAAATTCTAATTAATGCGTACAGTGCAATGTTAACAATAAATTTTCAATCTGTATACTCTGTGTGTAATCTACATTTTACATTTTAGTTGTGATTTAAATAATGAATCTAATTAAAAAATAATTCTAAGAAAGGGGGCAACCTTTAACATTGTAGTATGTTATATTGAACTTTTATATCATGCGAGAAGTTAATTGATTGATTCATTTCATACTTCGTCAATTTAGACAATTCAACACTTTAAACATTAAATCTTATTTTCTTTAATAAAACTCGACATAATATTAATATTATCTGTTTATTACAACAATCCTAGAATTTTATTGTATAGAAATTATTATTTCTACTTTCACCGTAGATTTACTTTCAACATTTACACATTTAATTCGATTGAAACGTTTTATATACAGTATACCTTTAACAAACACGTTCTCAATACATGTAGATACATCTGAAATCCGAGTTCCCATATCCTTTTATAATAGTTATACATCCCCGTTTGTAAGTATTAGGTACTAGAACATCCAATAGCGTTCGTATACAACGTAATAATTTATCCAGATTATTCGAGAAACGATTTAAAATGATCAGAATTTTATATTTACGTAAATCTAAAACATAGAAATAAATGATAAAAAATATATAAATTTATGAAAATTAATGATCTAAAATTTACTGAAAAAATTCGGATCGAATTAAATAAAATATTTCTAGAAATCTAACTAAAATCCAAATCCAACTTACGAAATCATTTAATTCAAATAATAATGAACACAATAGGAAAATTAATAATATAAATGTCAACACTATTTGAAGCAATCAATAACAGATGCATTTGATGTAGACAAGAAAAATATTGAATATTATTGTAATTACATCATTGATAAAATTTGTATTATAATATTTATAGTCTAAGTTTCGAATGTGAGAATAATTCTTAAACGTTTTAATAGTTTCACGCAAATTTTTGTTATTTTTTATATTCACTATATTATTTTTTACTGTTTTAATACATATGAACAGGGAGGTATGTGCATATAATATCGACTTCGATATAGAATGCGATTAAATAATGCAAAATTTGGTACAAAAAAGATATTTATAATGGTGTATACAGGTATATATACGAAGCCTTATGATTCAATTGAATGAACACATTTTGTACAAAGATTATTTACTAACGTTGAGCATAGTAAATTAAAAATCCGATCAAGAGCGAACGTGTTAAACTCAATTTACCCCTCAACAGTATTCATCAAAAATACCTAACATACAACAAAACGACAAATGTCCCCTGTACTCGAAACGTCACTGAGCAGATTAAAAAAGCATGCCATTGGAAGCTGCAAAACGAGGAAACGATACATAACAATTAAATCTTCCTCAAGGAGAATCATTCGGTCTACGGTATCGCCAGTTATCACGGATATCAATGGTTAATACAGTTTCCACGTTCAATAGCTTGAACAAGGTAGCCAGAGGCGTGGAACGGGAATTGCAATAGAAAGAACGACGAAGAGAAACAGAGCGGCAGCGAAAAACGAGAAAAACCGAATCGCGAGACGGTGGCCCTTAATTGTTTTGCGTCTGAAGGGGATGGCAGATTAGAATAAAGTTCGCTACAACGATATTCAAGAAGGCCAAACGCAATCTCGAGTTGTTTGGTCCGGCTCGATGAAACGAAGGAGAGCTTCTAAGGGCTGAAAAGGGATTGGTAAAGCGTGGAACAAGACAGAGGCCGAGGTAACACGGGGATGGAGACCTTTCTGAATACTCCGAACGCGACACGGAGAATGAAAAAACTCAGATGGAGTTGCAGTAGCTTGGTTAAGAAAGCAACGAGAATTTAATTAAGAATCTCTCCATAGACGAGAGAGCCACATTGTCGTGGCGAACACACGTCGCTGTTAGTCCGCGAATCATAACACTATTTTACGCGTCTAATTAAATCAAAAGAAATCTCGCAGTTCTTGGATTGGAGACTTTTTCTCGTCGTAAAGCCTCGTTATTTGTGTTTGTTTGTTTGTAATAGACATTATGTAAATAAATGCTGCGAGAATTAAATCGTGTCAATAAAAAGTAGGAGTAACATTAATTTAATAGATGGGAAATAATTTTGTAACATCGTTTGTATTAATCCCTTGCATCTCTCCTTTTTTCTGGATAAGAAAAATGTCGATTTAAGCTCGGCATACGTATAGTGGCAAACGATAGGAAAATTTCTTATAAAAGATTCAATTAATTCAGATGGAACTTGACAAGTATTTTAAAATTGTTTATGACAAATGCTTTAGTCGAATAATTTAATTATTATGAAATTTTTAGTTATTTCATAAGTAAAACAGTAACTTTCTGAGCAATCATTATATGTAAACAATATTATCAAACATAGCTAATATTCAAAAATTAAAACTAGAACTTCCGATGCAATTTACTCAATTATCATTTTGTTCTATAGCTTCTTTCCCCAGTAAACTTTTCAATTATTACACAAATTTGGAAGCTGTTCTATTATATATTTATAGTGATTCAAAGTACAAGGAATGTATTTTTAGATATTATACTATAGAAAAAAAAGAACTCTATATCATAGATATTCTAAATTTTAGTATATATTATGAAAAAAGGTAGAAATAAAACTTTTTATAGTACAATTAATTCAATTTACAAGTAGCTATTTGCATATTTATACGCTTTCCATTGTAGTGTAGTAGTACACTCGTATCTGTAAAGAAAGCTTATATTAAAACAAATTTAGCACTGGGGTTTAAGAATTAAACTATTTATATACATTTAAATACGTGATATGATGGCTGTGGAGAAAAGAAATTAGGATTTGCGACCAGAAGTACTAGTAAAAATAAAGTGACATTATGTAGGTACCATCGAAAAAGGGAACAGTAATAAAATTTTCCGTTAAAAATGCTAATAAGTACATTGTAAAGAAGAAAATCCATTTTAAAAGATATTTAAAAGGTATTTTTTTTATACCGACGAAAATAAGATGGAGTTGGAAGGAATGAAATGTTTCGCAAATTGATTTTTACCTATCTGATACTTTGAATGAAATATCGTCAAGAAGTTGTTTATTTAACGAAGTTATTTGACATTTATTTCATATTTCGAATGAGATATTGTGATATCAAGTCGCTGCTTTTGATTTTCGAATCTTAATAAAACATTTTACTATAATAAACACATTAATAGTGTAGATTATTTCTAATCTTAGATAAATTTTTACTCGCATCAACATTAAGCAAGTACAATATGCAATAAAAATAATATTCTATGCATTTTGCTAATACTATAATATATAGGTATTTGATTCTTTACGATATGTTACTTGTTTACACGAAAAGAGAAATGTTTTTCTTGAATTAAGCGGAGACATCGTTCCTGGTTTATTGATGGAACATTTTACATCGGAAGAACATTTTTATTATCTAGAAAGGAAGTCTCGTAAAAGATTACAGTTTCGTTTAAGATTTCAATGTTTTTCTGTAGAAATGCTTTTCACAATTACAAAACCACATCGAACAAAACATTATGAAGTTTGTATCATGAATTGTATTATAAATTGTACTATGAAAATAAAGAAATAATTATGTCAGTATTGTAATGTAGCACCGTTTTTTAAGTACAATTTTTAAAGTATTCCAAGTAAAAGAAAAGTTACATAAAAAGTTTTTGTTAGAAGTACAGACTGTTTTTTTTCGTATATTATTAATATAGGTATAGGCGCAATATCCTGTCAATATTGTTAAATGATTAAATACAGAGTAAACGAGAGATCTTATCCAAATCATCAAATAAACGACTTCGAATCGCGATGTTTCCTTTAAACAATCAGAGAAGGTAAAAACTCAAAGAGTCATGCCTGCGACTGCGAAAGGATTAATATCTTCTTTCACTTTATTAAAAAAATTTACGAAGGCTATCAATTTTTTGGCATCGTTCAGAGAAACTCTTCTCGTTATAGAATGTTATCGTACTGTACAATGCTTTACGATTTCAAATATTTTGTTTAGAAAGTGATAATTTCATTAACTTTTCGAATTTTGAAATTCAAGCTAGTTTGACATAAGTGATAAGTATTAAACTAGTAGTAGAGACTTTCAATTAAAAGTGTGCAATAAGATATAAGATGAAAGCAGAGATCTTAATAACGGATTGTAAGTTACTTAATATCGTAAGTTACGTAAAAAGGAATGAAATGTGGAAACTGTGTTTTATCGATATTTAATATTTTCACTACTGAAGTAGAACTGTTTCTAATTTTCACAAAAGGTTAATTCACACTGTGATATACGAAAGATGTATAGTCATCATAATTACAAACAATTAATACTCTGTTGATTTAAATTTAATTAAGTATTGATGATATAGAAAAGTGTATATATATTTATATACTCATTCTTTTGTTTCAAAATAAATATAATATTCTAATTTTAAATGCATGTAAATAAAATTGACACACAATATGTATGCACTAAGCTTTAAAGAGTATGATGAGTATAAAATTTGTATAGGTTAGTTAAGAAAACGAAGAAAAAATCTAGCTGTATTAATCATTTGTGCATCGTAACAAAACATCAATTTAATTAACATAAGTCGCGATTAATTTTCAATTTGTATGCGTTACATGTGTTAAATCTGTTTATTAGCATATTTTCCATGTCCACATCTGCAATGTACGAGAATATACAGCAGCGAAATATTCTTTCGATGAAAATAACGTCGACTTAAAGATACATAATTCTAAAGTATTTTGATACAATTATATTGTACATATCATGGATTCAGAAAATAGTTAATATAACGTAAAAAATATTATAGACATTAATTCAAAAATATTCGTGCTCTCACTATTATGTAAAAATTACAATATATTAAAGAAATTTATTCAGATGGTCGTACTATGTACAAAAAAATATTAAAACCTTATTGTTTTTATTTTTTCACAAATTTGCTACTTCTTGCAGTAGTACTTTGCTACTAAAGAGATATGCAAAAGAATCTGTGATGAATCTTTCTTATGGTAGCGAGAAATGAAAAAAGAGAAGTACATTTGCACTTAAGAGTTCCATTTTAAGTCTTCCTTCCTGTCTCTCGACCCTACGAAACCTCTTACCTTCCTTTCGTTTGATACCACAATGCACTATTCTTTCCCCCTTGACACTGATTAACGATTTTTCAACCAAATATACGTGTGTAGAAGAGAGCTGCTACTGCTGTTATCTATTTCCTGCTTCATCTCACTATCTTTTTGAAGAAAATTCACACATTCGTGAGGATCGCGAAAATTGTAATAGTTGACCTGATGACATCGTTCAAGATAATTATTAATTAATATTAATGTATTATTTACATTATTTGTCTTTCCAACTTTATTGTATAATGGTACAAACTGATTCGCTGCCGTGTCTTTGTCAGCATATCCACGTGCACTCCGACAGAAAGGTGGCAGTGCGGTATCGGTTATCAAACACCTTTGATGATTCGATACCGAACGTCAGAGCTACAAAGTATGCTCTCAGATCTACCGCCGGCCATATCGCTACCGCGTTATACTAATTACTAGTTACATATTTAGTTATTTAATAAAATTTAATTACGTGTATTATTATTGAACTACATTCTTCATAAAAGCGTAAGTTGAAAGACCAGAATACATTATATGCGAGTAATTTATTAATTTAATAATTTGAACTTTACTCCTAAGGAACACGCTCACGCATTTGGTTTGAAATTAACATAAGAAATCTTGTGTATTTTGTAGTAATCTTGTATATTGTATAGCATATTTTGCTGTTTAAACTTAAGTATGATTAGAAAACTGCAGCGTTTATTTTTCTTTAATATTCATTGATCCTTGTTCATTTCTCATTGTCCCAACATATATCACTCTGTTACTTTATTACTTTATCCTGTACCTTTTGCATCAAATGGATACAATACTGGAAAATCAACAGTCCTTTATTAAAAATAAAAATGGACTTTCTATAAATTTAAATATATGAACGATCTCATTCTTCATAGCGCTCTATATTTATCCAAACATGTTAAATTGACACAAAGAACAAATAGGGGTTAATGCAACGAATCAAATCATATTATCTGGAAATTAAACATTATCTCTCTAGACATTTATTCTTCCTCTGTACAAACATGGTACAAGCACATGTGACAAGAATATTCGAGACGTTTCTAAGAACATATTTCCAGAAATCTGTTTCTGTATTGGTTGCCCACTCCCAAATTAGAATGATGATAAAGAAACACATTAGACATTTAATTTTTATTTCTAATATTCTTAGTTCTTATTACTAACAACAAAAATCTTCATCTTCCGTATATGCTTTAAGATATCTACATACGTACATATCCTTATATGAATCAGCAATACCGTGTCATCAATAAATCGGGGAAGTCATAGATAATTATCGCTGCTAAACCTAGTCCAAACGATGTCTGTTTAGTACCCAGTTGGTTCGTGATCGTCGAAATCAGGCACAATAAAGAGAAAAGTGAGAATAAAGTTTTCGAGCAAATCGGCGATTCGGAAAGTTTTAAGATCGTTCCGAATATTACCAGAAACGCAAAGATCTTTAAAGATTTTGAAAGTCGCGAGAAATCTTCAAAGTTTTGAACATAACTCCGGCGTATCCTGCTTTCCAAGGAATAGAAATCTTATGCTTGTCTACACTCGATACCGAGCGCACGTGTCATTTTTATTTTTCCTCTTATCTTCCGTGATTTCCTTTTTGGCTTTTTTATGTTCTAAATATAGAATAACGAGTAGCAAAATTTATAATTTAATACTTAATTTAATTCAATATAATTTAATAAGCTTTTTAAGGAAAACCCTGAAATATTCGATAATATCTTAATAATTTCGTAACTTTTATGAAAATCATTTATTTTTTTAATTTTATATTCTCAAATTTATTTTAATTTGTTCAAAGATTTATTGTTATATATTTATTACGAGTGAGATATGAATAGGTATTACGCAATATATTTATGTCATTAACGTTAATAGTTACCCTTTTCAATTTTCTGCATTAATTGTAGTCTATGACAGAAAACGATACAATAAATAATCAATAATAGTAATTAGTAATAAGTTTAATTAGAACTGTAATTTTCATTAGAGTATTTTATGCGTTCAAGATTTAATTAGGAAGATGAAAACTACATCTTTAAAAACAATAACCGTAATTAATACATTTTACATTCAAAACCAATTTGCATGATCGAATATTCACATGGTACGGTTATAATATATTTCCGATGAAGCTTTAGCAAAATATTTGAACAATGCTGTTTATAGAATTTAAATTTTCTTTTTCTACTCTCGTTTCGACACTTAATGATATAAATATTATCAACTATACAGGGTGTCTGAACTGAAGGAGGCCACCTAAATGTTTCCTTTATTTTTCATGCTATGAATGGCACGCTATGACACAATTTGAATGTTTTCAATACAGAAATATGTATCCTGGACCGGCGGCACCACTATGATATTCATTTTTTGCAAATTGATACAACTGAAAAGCATCTGAAGAATTCAAGTCCTGTCAGCATAAATTGCAGTTTCACAGCTGATAAATGGCACAGCCATTAATCACAAATTTTATAAGACAACATTTTACGACATTACACGATTTTCTAGTTATCAATTTATTATTAAGTTAAAAGAATTAACTAATAGTCACTCAATTATATCAGCTAGTATTATATTAGTATTAAATTATTGTATCTCATAAATTTTCAATCTTCTAATAAAATTCGAAGGGTTTTATCTTTTTCATTGTTATTGTTGAAAAAAAACGAATTTTATTGAGAATTATTAAAGAAGCAACCTCAAGATTACACATAAATGATAAGATGGAATCTGTTAAATTACTGTAATTTTTAATATTATAATAACTTGAAAAGTAGCCTCCATAAAATGTACTGCGTATTAATAATAGTTAACCAATGTAGCTTAACTATTCTTGAGAGTAAATAATAATTGTAACAATAATACTTTAAAAAAATTCCTTTAATCATTAATTCTATTAATCATAAATTCTGCAATACTGCCTATATGGTAATCTGAGCATCATATTAGAAACAGGTTGGTATTAGAACTACCAAACGCATCATATTCCTTTCTTTTACAATTACTGCAGACATGCAAGTGCTTTTGTTGAAATTAATATTGCCTTTTGTTGAGATGAAAATGATAAT